>CM076582.1:1563470487-1563614926 GCA_034641835.2 Pinus albicaulis
CCTTTATAATAATATTCCATCATGTTGTGTAACTAAGTTTTGAAATTTTCTTCCAAGCTTAGATAGGACCACGAGCCTATCATGTTCAATTTTGCAAGGGTGGTGGTGATGACCTGCATTGTGTTTGGACAACTAGAGATAAATAAGTGTGAAGAAATATCATCATATGACTTGCATAAAGGATAGATGTTTGGGTGATTCATAAACTATCATGGATATTCCACTAGACAGTTCATCATAACAGACCAGATAAAACTATACTTAAAAATTAACGAATAAGAGTTTGTGACAGGAAATGTCAGTGAGTTTCGGATGTGCTAAGGAGGGAGTGACCAATAACCCAAGATTCTCCCCCAACTTGTCAAACTTCCCCTTTGTTAGGAGCTTTGTCAAACTATTAACCATATGCAACTTTGTCAAAATGTGGTCCAACACTACCAACTCCCTAATGAAATTGGAATCTTAGGAAATTGTATTGAATATCAATGTGTTTGAAATGGTCATGACACATTGAATTTTCATAGAGCTTCATGTAACTTTGATTCTCACAAGAGACAATATTGGGATTCAACAATTGATTGGTTGACTCTACAATCAAGTTGCAAATCTAGATAGCTTCTTAATAAGTATATGAAACTTCCATATACTTTGCTTCAGTGGAACTGAGTGCAATTGTTGCTTGCTTCTTGTTGATTTGATGAAAATGATTTATAAAATGATAATAATGATGTTTAAAATGAGCCTTATGATGGTCTAATTATACACATTGATTGTTCACGAGGTGTAGGGGTATGTTTATAACATCACTGCCCTTGAAAGCTTTGTCTTGAAAGCACAGTAATTAGAATTTTCTTTAGTTGAGCACATTCTTGTGGTGGAATGAAGTTTATCATATATCTATTTATACTTTGTAGAGGTTTGACTTTGTTTGTCCTTTGAGTGTTGGTGAGGTTTCTTTGTATTTTTTGCATCATAGTCTAGTCTTTTGACCTGATTGTTTAACATGAAAGTTTTATGCTTATTGGCAATATATTTGAAATACCTGCATGATCAAGAAACTATTATGGTTAATTAAATTACTAATTAGGTACTACAGAAAGAGGATGATGCTGAGAGGGCTTGCCTGGGTGACTCTGGGAGCAACCCGGAGGTGGTTAGACAAAGCTCTTCTAAGTTACAAATCTGAAGAGAAAAAACTGGTGATATATATGTGGTTGCTCAACCTGGGTTGTATGGAAAATATTGGCAGAGAGTGTTTACCTTTCCGTGTCTTCATGAAAGTAGGTTGTCTGGTCACAGAATAAGATCACTACATGTAGGTGATGGTTTTGTAGTAAGTTCTCAGCCTTATCTTCAGAATGGCTAACAGAGAGGATCAGGTTTGAATACAGGATATAATTTGATGAATTTGGAGATTTAGAGTTAAAGAAAAAATTGTGGTGATGTTTGGATGGGTGTTAATTTGTAGGGTTTTCCATTTTTATAATTTTCTTTGTTGTGCTTTCTACCATGCTACCTAGTTTCTTTCCTGTTGCCCTAGCATTTTAACTTTTTCGATGTATATCTCTCTATTGTTTCTTGCCCCATTTGAAATGTCATCCTTATTTGGTAGGTGTTTTCTTCAATATAGTGTGAATATTTTTCCATCACACAGCTTCTGTGGCATTTGTCTACGCAAATAGCTTGTAAGGCCCATTCATCAGGGTATTTGATGAAATAAAATGATAATCGATGATCACCAACTAATGCTACCTACAAAGATTTACTCTAACAATTCTACAGTTTTCCTGTGCCAACAATTATACAACATTTTAACCTCATGAACTAGTCTCCTCTGTTCTCTTAGCTAATGCTATAAGCACTTATTGTTGTTGTCAAAGCTTTTACTCTCTAGTCCCATTGAGCTATTTCAGTTATTTGTGGACATTGATCTATTTTCATTTCATTTCTTCAATTTTTTCTGACTGTTGTGCGTTACCTTTGGCCAATGCCTTATTTCTTACCTATGATTTTTCTGCATAAGCATTCCAGCCAGCTAGAGTAGCAGGGGTAGCAGGAGCCACTCAGTCCAGCCAAAGCCCACTAGGGACAACGCAGAGGCAGCAAGAGCCATGCAGGGTTGACGCAGGCCCAGTCATGGTAGCACAGGGGCATTGTAAGCCCTTCAGGTGTGACGTAGGCCCTTACTGAGCAGCACAGAGGCCGAAACAGGCCAGTCAGGCTGACGTAGAGGGATTCAGAGCAGTGTATTACTGCCATTTGTATTTCTCTGTTGGGTGAACTAGTTTTGGTGCCCAAGATTGTTGTACTTAGATTATGCATAATAATGAAAACCCTCTAGAGCTAGCTGCACTGGTTTTCATGCATTGGGTTTTTTACGGGGACAGTTGTCCAGAACATCCGTGTGTCACTTTGTCTATGAGCATGTTATTCAATATTTGATCTGTATGTGTAGGTTGCTAGTTGTATTTACTATTTACTTCGCTAATTTATTGAATATTTCAAAAATTAACTTGTAACTTAATTCAAGTAGGAGAAGTAAATCAAGATACTGCAATAGGGTTTCTTCGATTAAGAAATTTTCACATTCCCTAGGTCTAGCCCCATTAGGTCACCTAGGGCAACAATTTCCCAAGAGTCTAGCTAGAGGAAAACTTCTATCTCCTAAAGGCAGCTGCGTTGTTGGGTTCCCTCACTCTCCTCAGAACTTGGGCCAATTCTGATGGTGGAATCTCTGGATACCTCAAGCCCTAGCTCTAGGATCAAGTTTTTCCTAGGTGTTCCCAAGGATGGAACCTAGTAGGATCAATTTGACCTATCGAAGTAAAAAATCTTGTCTGATCCTTTCCCTCACCTTGTCCAGGATAGGAACATCATTGGTTGCTAAATTCCATCCCCGAACCTGGGTTGGGTCCACTTGGCCCCGTGTGGTCCCATTTGGTGTCAAAGGCCTTTCATCAAGGACCATTTGGGAATCCAAGTTCCCAAAGGATTTTAGGGATTGAGAAATTCCTTCATAAGTCTTTTTCTTCTCCCTCAACCCTTCAATCCCCCTCCTCTCTCCCTAGAAGATAAATTCCCTTGCTTAAAAGGAAAGCAAGTCCCACTCTTTATTTTATCTTAGGGAAATGGTTTCGAGGGTCACTTCCCACCTATTCATTGACCTATACTCTACAAGTGACTTCCTAAACTACCGGGACTCCACCCATCGGTGAAAGTCCGTGAAGAGCAAGGAGCCTTAGTTGTGGTGACAATGGGCTAAGCCTCCATCGTTTCCCTTGTCCTAGCAGTTTCCCTCTTAGGAACCCCTTTTAGATCCACTACTAGTTTGAGTGGTAACAAGTTGTTCACAATTCCATTTGTGAACAACTCTTTGGTATGCCCACTTTTTCCATACTACAGCTCCAAGATGAGAAGTCCAGGGCTATGGAGGCTGCCCTTCTTCTCTCTGAATCAATCCTCTACAATATAGTGAACTAGGGCTAGTTGGTTGCCCCACTTAACTGTTACTTTATTCCTTCAAAGTCTACATATCCTTAGGCCCTATACACCTACCCTTATACCAATTTTGTTGTCCTTCACCAGAACAAGAGTCAAGGATCTTCTTTGAAAATAACTCAACAACCCTCCAACTGTACTTGGACTACCATCAATCTACCCAACCACAATAAATTCTTCTTACTAATCTAGGGCCCACAATATTCTCTCCATCTAGGGCTCTTCAAATCTGCCACCTAATAATGGTTTGAGTCCTCTCAAGATCACTGTTCTTGTGTATCGACAATTTGGTTTAATCTGTTGTCCACTCTATGAACAAATATGAAATAATCCTCTTATCATACTTCTAACAATCTATAGATGACTGAACTAGGGTCACAAATCAGCCACTAACAGTCCATTTACTAATTTTTCATAGGTTTCTTCAACTCTTTGTCTAAAAATCTATGGAAAGTCCACCAAAATCAACTCCTCTGCATGTCAATCCATTCTTCATATGGCACATTTATTTTGCTTGCTCAATCTTCTGCTCAGATTCCACCCTCCTTTGGATCTGTTGTCTCAACACATACTGAATCTGCAAACCATCTTCCAGATCTATGGTATTTATTGCATTATAAATAAACCTCACTCTAAGGGTCACAACCCATCTTCTTCTACGCAAATTTGTCACAGTCTTAAGGGCATACCTTATGAACTAAACATGCTAGGAAAATGTCCTAACTATGGCATTATACTTATGTACTTCTAATTTTTGTATAACAAA
Source organism: Pinus albicaulis (assembly GCA_034641835.2). NCBI lineage: Eukaryota > Viridiplantae > Streptophyta > Pinopsida > Pinales > Pinaceae > Pinus > Pinus albicaulis. The sequence goes on from CM076582.1 coordinate 1,563,474,752, forward strand.
CCCTATTCACACATAGAAAAAACACGACTTTTTCCTCCATAAGAGACTCAAACTAGCTCATATGGATCCATAGATTCTAGGAATTTCTTTGACTGAATCTTGACATGAACTTCAGATGTCAATTTCAACCCTCAAATTAGGGTTCATTCAATCAATATTAATCCTGTGTTGACTTCTGTTATGGCTCTAAATTACAGTGCAAGCCCTCCTCCATTTATGTTGTTATTTATCATAGACCTTGCGGCCTACTAACCACCACAAGTCAAGATGGTATCAACCCTCTCTTCTATTTCATGTAGAAAATCTAACCAACAGAATTCAATCTAATCTTGTAATGTACTAGAACAAGATACTAAATCCTTCCTACAAATTGTGGAAACAAAACACGATCGCACAATCACATATAAGTAAGAGAAACAAGTTATCAAACGCACAACACTAGATGTATCTGGGGAAGCAACTGCTCAAAACCCTTTATCTCTATTTTGGATTAAGTCAAGGAATCATGAAACAATACAATGCTTAATCTCTCTTGAGATTCTCTAGCACTCTGCCAATTGTCTCCTGCTGATCTAGGCAAAATCGGTCTAATACTTAGCCAATTATCAGCCTTCCTTCAACCTGCCTTTCTCACACAATTCCTATGGAATTATCTCCAAATTAATTAGGAAAATCAACCATACTTGATTGTGCAATCCATCATGGCATCCCAATGACTTTATAATTGCACATGGGAAATTTTCTATAAATACAACTGATAGTTATGTTCCTTTGAATTGTGTTACAATAAGGATGAAGGGTCTTTTTATTATTTAAAAATAAGATTAAACCCTAAACAACCAAAACCCTAACCCGAGGAGATGTAACACCAAGATTTTAGGGGCCCCGTTGGGGTTAGTTGGGCAGCCAACTTCCCGGGGTCGTAACTTGGTCATATTATCTTCGTTTGACGCACATGATACCTCGTTAGAAATATCTCTCCTAGGACTACAACTTCTAATGCGATTTCTATGAAATCGTGAAACCTCTCATGCCCAAAACACGTCATTTGGGGCCTCAAAACGGCTTTGGAAATTCAGGACCCAAAAAATTGACAAAAATAGTAAATTTTGCTATAATTAAGGAAACTGAAAAACTGAAAGAGACAATGGAGAGGGCCCAAGTGGAATAGGTGGGTGGCCACCAATATCCACCTCGAACATCTTAAATGAAATTTCCTGAGCTAACTCAATCATCATGACTTAGTTAACTGACACAGGTTGTTATGAGATGAAATTACAATTTATTCTCTAATTTATTTTAAGGGAAAAATAAATTAGACGCCTCACATTCTTCACTCCTAGTACATCAAAATTCCTCACCAGTGTGGGTGCATTTTTTTTTTTATCCTTTCTAGTTTCCAATTTCACTATTTCTTGTTGCAAATTTCAACACTCCCTCTCAACAAGAAAGGAATTCAATCTATCCCCATCCAGTACCTTTGGAATGTTCTGCATGCTACACTTCTCTAGTGTTGTTTGCACCTACAAATCTTGAAACTGAATAGCCTCCGAACAACTGAATCAGTATAATGCATCTGTCATCAGAGTCTTTTGACTATTGCTAGCTACTGCACCTATCTAGTACTAGATTCTCTGCGCTGCTGCTGACATCTACATCCGTGCCCTTTGAACTGTTGCTAACTCTTATTCGTGCTCCAGTATTTGACATCTGTCACTCTGATTTCTGTCTTACTGACATCTAACTACATCAATCTAACTGATCCTTCCTACTACTATTGTACTGTGGGCTTCTCGTAGCCAGGTTCGATCCAAGAGACACGCCATCTCAATGGACCTTGCCCAAATTTCTTATCTTGGGATTATGTCTACACATCACCCCACCATACACCTCGAGGTATCGCTACTCCCTCTTCCCATCTCGCTCGAAATTTCCCCCTCATGGAGGTCTCTGCTTGAGTGGACGCTTCCACTCGGTCTCCTCTCTGCTTCTCATGAGGATGCATGTTTAGAGGTAATTTATGCTCCCTCTAAACCACCAGGTCTCTAACTTCTACATTTCTCCTAAAATCTTTGCATGCATCTGGTACCTCAAGTACATATAGGTTCTTAACTTGTGCATAGTGTAATTGTCCCAACGTTACAAAAAGTTTCTAAAAAAGAGTTGATTTTAAATCATTGATATCTCCCTCATTCGAGCTCCGATTTAGCTAATTTTTTATTTCTTTTTCCATTTGGGTATATTTTCGCAAGGAATCCAAATATTATATTTGTTTTTGAAAATTTTACACCAATATATTTAGATATTCTTTGCAAACTCACCGCCCAAAAAATTCCTTCTCTGATACCATGTAGAAAATATAACCAATGAGATTCAATCTGATCTTGTAATCTACTAAAACAAGATATTGAATCCTTCCTACAATTTGCGGAAACAAAACACGATCACACAATCACATATAAGTAAGAGAAATAAATTATCAATCACACAATAACATGATGTATTTGGGGAAAGAAACTGCTCAAAGGCCCTCTATCTATATTGTGTATTAAGTCAAGGAATCATGAAACAATACATTAATGCTTAATCTCTCATGAGATTCTCCAGCACTCTGTCAATTGTCTCCCGTTGATCTAGGCAAACTCAATCTAGTACTTAGCCAATTCTCATCCCTACTTCAGCCTGCCTTGCTCATGCAATTCCTAAGGAATTAACTCCTTATTAATTAGGAAAATCAGTCTTCCTTGATTTTGCAATCCATCATGGCATCCCAATGACTTTATAATTGCACATAGGAAATTTTCTCTGAATACAACTGATAGTTATGTTCCCTTTAACCTCTGTCTCAGCTGGGTATTCCTCGAAACTGACATGCATGCAACTATTAATAGCAAATTTTCAGTTATATGATTGATCACTCATTGTGAATTAAATCTAATTTAATTCACTGGACCTCTCACTAGCTCATCACTCAGTTAGAACTAGTTAAACTAATTTTAACTCATTTAATTGAGTTAATTACACTTGCACCCCACTAATGCATCAACTTCAATTGGACCCCAAAAATATTAGAATCCCTCTAGATGCCTCATCTTAGACCCTCAAGTACTTGAATTTCTTGACCTAACTTGGTCATCATGACTTAATTAACTGACACAAGTTGTTATGAGATGAAACTACAATTTATTGTCCAATTAATTTAAGGGAAAAATAAGTTAGACACCCCACATTCCTCACTCCTGGTGCATCAAAATTCCTCACCAGTATGGGTGCATTTTTTTTTTTGTCCTTTTTGGTTTCAAATCTCACTGTTTCTTGGTGCAAATTTCAACTTTTCAGAATTTGATGCGGCCTTCACAAAAAGACACCATTGAAATCACATGCTCAGATTCTCATGAGAAACCTCTCTTGAGCTCAATCTGCCATAAGAGAACCAAAAATATGCCATCTTACTTCCTAGCACAAACCGATCATTAAGGTATGAAACATTCTTTTGAACCCTCACATGATGATCTTGCTCTTGGAGGATGATCATGACCTCCATTTAGCAACCCTTACTTGGACCTCGTACTCGACCTACTTTAGGACTACATCTCTCTTCACCCCCTTGATGTGCCAGATAGAGGGAATACATGTCAAACATGTTAAGATGTGCCAAGTGATAAGGCATGCCAAGATGTGCAAAGGTGTGTCAATGCGTGTCAGGGACTGTCAAGACAAAAAAATGGAGAAAAAAGTTAAACTACAAGGAGATAAACACATAAGAGGTTTAATAAGTCATCAATTTACCTTTTCCAAGAGGGGCATGCTAGGCACACCAACACTAGGGGGAAATAGGTGCCAAGTGCAAAGTCTTAGTGCATTCTAAGTGCCAAGTATTCCTTTGTTGCTTCTCATCTACTTTCCAACAATTGATCATCACAAATAAAATCAATATTAAACCATGCCAAATTATACCAAGGCATCTCAACGTATTCCAATCATGCTAAGACTTTCCAAGCTCCAACACATGTCAAGTGCCAATATGTGTTAGGGACTAGTGTTATGCATGTTATGAAGTGGAAGGGAATGTTGAAGAGTGCTAAGGTGTGCTAGAGAGTGATAATGCATGTTGATGAGTGTTAAGGATTACTAGGAAAAAAATTAAGGGAGCACTAGGTAAAAATTCATGGAAGTTAATGAATATGAGGAACTTGTGCCAGAGACTAGTGTTAATGAGTGTTAGTTGTCATGCCAAGGAAGGAGTGACAAGGTATCCTAAGCATTGGTAAGACATGCTAGGGAATATCAAGGCATGTCAAGAATTCCCAAAGTGTTCTTGGGAGTTCCAGGGTGTGCTAATTATATCATGTGAAAATGAATAGTGCCAAGATATGTCGATACATGCTAGGTGCTAAGGATGTGGCACAGGGTGCCAGGTTATGTCAATATGTGTCAAGGAAACAAAAGGAAGAACCAATAAGAGGGTTAATAAGTCAATACTTTATATTTTTTAAAAGGGGCATGCTAGGCACACTAATAATAGGTCCCAATACATGGCAAGTGGCATTGTGTGCCAAGTGCTAATGTATGTCAATGCATTCAACCAAGGTGTTCCAGGGCATGCTAGGGACTATATGTAGCATGCCAACACATGCTAGGAGAGTTCCATGTTGTGCTAGTGCATGCCACCATGTGCTTGGGTGTCAGTGTCATCACAAGATGTTCTAGGTACAATGATGTTCCAAGACATGTGGGGTGCTAAGAAATGTTAGTGTGTGCCAAAGCATTAATTTAAGGTGTGCCTAGATTGTTGAGGATTGTTAGGTCTTTCTAATTAATAGAATTGTCAAAGCTTGATTATGTATTAAATAATATATTTCCTACACACAATAGTGGAACTTTATCTAAAGGGAATTTGCTAGATAATAAACTTAATATGAATCAAGTGTTGACTCATGGGAAATCTCTATTCGACTCTCATTACTTGAGGGAAATGATACACACTAATTACTTCTAAAAAAATTGATTGACCCTAACCACTATCGCCTTGGAAATATTTTAAAAAATACTTCACAATAATGGTATTAAATCATTATCTTTTGACAAAAAAAAAAAATAACAGGCACATAGTGCCATCAAAAACTCATTGGAATGATCAATGATGACGGGCATTTTCTGACTGTCACCAAAAGTAACAAAAAGAGCATTGGTGAGGGTCATTAAAATTTCATCACTAGAAGTGTCACCAAAGAGAGAATTAGTGATGGGCCTTTAACGAACCTCAGCAAAAGTTTCATTGAAAATTTCTTTGGTGACAGACCATAAAGGACCATTACTATATACACTTACAATGACAGTATTTTAATGATCAATGATGAAGGACATTTTTTTACCGTCACCAAAAGTAACAAAAAGAGCATTGGTGAGGGTGATTAAAAGTTTGTCACTAGAAGTGTCACCTAAGAGAGAATTAGTGATGGGCTTTTAACGACCCTCACCAAAATTTTCATTGAAAATGTCTTTGGTGACTGACCATAAAGGACCATCACTATATACACTTACAGTGATGGTTTTTTAAGGATTGTCACCATATGTGACATTGGTGATAGACCTTAAAGGTCTGTCACAAGCATGACCCTCACCAATGTGATTTTTTCTTGTAGTGATGAAACACATTCTATGACTGGAATGTAAATTCTATAACTAAACGTATAGCATAGAGATTAGCATAGAAACTCCTAGGGTTGGGCCCAAACCACTAGAAATCGACCGCTAAGAAAAAGTTAGAGAATGAATATTCAAAGCACCAAAGTTCTTTACTAAGATGAAGGTTAACACATGAATTCAACTGGAAAATTCTGTCCTGATACATCAATTACTAAAGAAAATCCCTATTCAGCTCTATCTATCTCATTTGCCTTTGGCCTTTTAAAGGTGATTTCAATCAAAGGTAACAGTCTTTTCCAAACAACAGCCTGCTGCTCGTGGATATCGTTTGAGTTATTTGGACGTGGATATGCCTTTCCATCTTCAACCGAACCATCGGAGTCATTATGATTCCATTAGTCTCTGCCTATTAGTTGTCTTCTAATTGTCGCCAATTCAGCTAGTTTGTTTCCTTGTGAATAAATATACAATCAGTCAGATTCTGTTGTTAAATGTACATTTTACCGTTAGCTCATTTGTCATGATTTTACATTAATCTTCCTTTCCTTTACTATTAATATGAGGAAAAATTCCTAAATGTGTATAACAATTCGAGCTAAAGGTAGGGTGAAAACGTATCTTATTTTCGGCCCAACATACTCCCCTGCTTACCTATTTGTAGGTACTTGTGCAAACAAATGATTGAGGTGTAATTGGTTCAAAGAATAGGTAGGGTAGAATTCTTCTTTGTATGCTCTGAAGCCCTGTTTATGTCTGGTCTTTGCAAAGTCAACATTTATGTGCCCTTCTAGTAGTTTGTATTCATGAAAATAACCCTCACGGGGGTACCAGATGAGAGGGCATCTATACCCACATCCTATCCATGAAGGACCCATGTTGAAGACCAGATTTCTGTATAAAAGTAATCTGGAGGTAGCCGCTTTGAAGTTTCTGTAGCAAAATGTCTCCCTGTTTTTCACATTATTCGTGGAGGCCATCTACCTTTGTTTGGATACTACAAAATCTGCTTCCTGAATGTATTCAAAATAGTCCTGCCCATGCTGCATAATATCATTATGGATAGGCCCCAATTTAGTCTTTACTACCTTTCTTTGCATGAAAGTCTTATGTTGGATGAACAGCTGCAGGGGTCTAGTAGGCTCTCCTATAACCCACACTTCTAGGCCATGTTCCCTCTACTAGAAAAAGTTATAGGCTTTAGCCCACCAAATCTGGTTCTTAGCGAAAGAGAGGAAAGCTTGGAACTGGATATCTCCTATAAAGCGGCTCAGATTATTGTCCTTGTCATCTTCTAGGAAGAAGTTGTGCATGTATAGTTCACACAAAAGGTATTCGACCTGCTCATTTTACTCATTATAGCAATGGACAAATTCCTCTATGGTTTTAAAAGTCGTGGGCTTCCCTACCTTGGCGGCCTTAATATTTAATAATAAATATTGTTTTACTAGAAACAGGGCATAGTTGGTGGCTGATGGCCTGCATGTTAGCACATCAGAGTATAGAGAGCAAACCATAGTGGTTTGTTTCTTGGATTGTTCGACCTGGTCCTGTTCTTTCTTTACCTTTTCCTCTGCTTCTCTAAGCTTAACAAATGTTTCATCCTCTATTTCAGAAATGCCTCTGAATTTCTTTAATAGTGCTTGATATGCTTGTGCAGGCACTACTTCTGTTCTGCATTATGTTAACTCGTGCTATGCTCGAATTAATTCATAATGCAGTTTTTGATAGGGTATCCTTTCCTACTAGAGGAGTGTAGGCAGGGGATTCCTCTGTTTGGGTTTCCTTTTCTTCTGTGAAGTCTAGCCTAGTCTGCTCCAAGGCTTCAGTAGTGTCCATTAGGTATATCTATACCTCAATCTCACCAGTGTTTTCTAAGTTATTCTGTGTCTCAACCTGAGCAGTGTCTATTAAATTAGTGACAAGCTCTGTTTGGATTTTTGTGGTGGTCAATTTTTTCTTAGGCTTCTGAGCCTTACTTACTTCCTTCAACTGCTTCCTCAGAGTTTTTACCATTTTCCTTAACCTTTTGTAGGTCCTGCTCATTCTCTTTAACCTCTTTTCAGCTGAACTTTCTTCTGGCCTGCTTTTAACAGGAGATAGAGGAGCAACAACCTCATTTCTAGGGATCATGGTGCCCATTTCAATGTTTCCAGGGATGGTATTATCTACCTATACTCCTGAATTTAATTCTGCATTAATGTCCCAGCTGGGTAAAATATTATTCCCTTCAAGCATTACAGGGACCCATTCCATGTTTGCATTCTGTTCTAAAGGGATGGTGTCTGCTGACTGGTTTTCAGATTCAACTACCCCTTCTGCCTTCTGTTCCCTATTAACCCCATCACTCTTGAGGGGAGACAAAGCCCTAAAAGCTCGTGATTCATATTAATGGGGTAATATCTCGGTGCAGCCGGAGCTACTGATGGTGGAAGATTGGTTTAATGGTTCCTCTTTCTCTTCAGCTTGTACATATGGGCTTCTAGTTTGTCGAGATTCCCTCATTTGCTCCAGAACTCGAGCCACCTCTTCCTCATAGTCTTGTAAGGGTATGTTTTGAGGGCTTGAAGGTGGTGAGTCAGATGTCCATACTTTCTCTAGTAACTATGGGGTTTATTTTTGTAATTGCAGTCTTTCGGATTATCTTCGCTTGCTTGGTTCTGAGGCCGAAGCACGGGTCCTTTTTCCTCTCATTCTTGTAGGTATGTTCATTCCAGGGAGCTCAATTTGGGTCCCGACAGGGTTTTCCTTAGGTTGTTGCACGACATGGTTAACAAGGTTGTCCCAAGATGTTTGATATTTTCCTAACTCATGCATGATGATTAATTTGATTAAACCATGGTGATTGACGAATGCTTGGGGCATTTTAGCCTTTCTCATTTGAACAACAGTGTCATGTAATATAGAATTTAAGAAATAAAGAAGATTAACTTAAATATTTTGTTTAAGTACGTCTAACAATTTGAGTTGACGGGGTTTTACCACGTCTTGGCATCCATCACATGTAATGAATATTTGGATGAATGTTTCCAATTGCTGCCATGGTTTTTTTTAGAATGGTAGGGTTAATCCCTTTTCCTTCTTGTTCCAATTGCTCTTATGGATCCTGGTATGTTGTGATTGCCTCTCGTAGAAGAATGTGATTTTTTGTCCATCTTTCTCCTTCTACTGGTATTCCAAAAACTTCAGCAATGATATCTTTTGTGACCAGTATAATTCCCTTGAGCCTGGTATGTCCCTCTTGTAAGTTCTGCATGAATTCAATTGTTATCTATGTGTCAAAACCATTGCAGCCAGCCAAATTTCTAGAGAATGGTGCGAACTGCGTCTGAGATTGGGAAGGTCATAGGCTCATTTCGGAGAGATTTTCCTTCCATGGCTGATGCATTTTCTTGAGCTAATTTCTCCTTCTCTCTATGTTTCCTTCCAGCCCTGTTGGTTAGAATAAGCACTGCAGGCAAGAGAAAAATAAGTTGTAACCTTCTATTGTAAATGTAGGTACTTCATATTGTAATTGCAATGAATTTTTGGTCTTATCAAATTATCCAACGGAATTTGTGTAGGTAATTCACATGCTTAATATTTATGGATATTTACACCCCCTCTCTCTAAATAAGGGCATCAACGTCCTTAAGTACAAGAGAGATTTGATTAGTCATGAATACATACGGGGGAAAATGTTAGGGGTGGGTAATCAGAGTCTGTATGGGAGAATGGTGTTCGTGGCCTTGGAGCTCAAGGAAATAGGAATGATTGTAACAATTATGAACATGTGTAGTGTAAAGGTCAAAATTGGAATTTATCATACGTGTATCTCATGCATAAGTGACTGAAGAAGGGAAGAAATTAGTACAAAAATTATTATGATCGGATGTCCATATTTAATGGTATGGTCTGACAGAAGCAAGACTGTAATAGATAATGATTGTTTGCATCATCCCAAAATTCAAACATGAAAGCATAATTTATTTATAGTTACTTATGCGGTAAAACAACATTATCACTAATTTGAGTAGTGGATTTATCTTAGGAATGGAAGAAAATAGTAGATAAGGTATATGTAAGAGTAATTGGTTATCGTTGGAACATACTTTCATACCACAAGAAGAGCCACTACTGCCAGTAGGCATTCATAGCCTTGACAGGGTTGCTATTTTAACCCAAAGAATGAGCCAAAATCGTTTATGTAAAAGTAGTTATTTTTCCAATTTTATGGGGAGATCACCATGCTGGTGTGGTGGCCAGATAGTCAAGGTGCCACTCACTAGAGTTATAATAGGGTGATGATGCGAGGCCAACCACATAGTTGAGAGAATCAACAAAACTCTATGCATGAAATTCGACAATTTCCCAAATCAAAATCTCAATACCTGGCAAATTCAACTTGATACGGAAGCTTTTAAAACATATGATTCAAAACTAGAATTCAAAAATATTCACACAAAGCTTCTTTCATGAACGAAAGACTTATTCAAACAATGGTATGAAATAATACACCTCACAATCAACTTCCATGGGATTAAACTCAGCTTCCTTGCAATCCTATCATTCACATATGGGTTTATACCAGATTTTCTCTTATCAAAGGTCAATCAAACAAATGCGCCCATGTTATAACTCATCTTGAAGTTGTTTACTGCAAATATCACCAACTGAAATTTTAATTCCAGCAAATTCACACACTCATTTCCACACGCAAGTTCCATATTCTCATAACCCAAAGACTTGTATTCCATCCTCACTTTAATGCATTCAATCCAATATTTGTTAAGTATGAAATCCCAATTTTGATGTGCCACATCTTAACCATCGATTCTATCTTAACATATGAACCAGTTAAAAAGTACACAACCAATAAACATGCATCTACTCACCATTCACGGACTTGCGCTCTCAACATCGAATCTGGTTCATTAATATTAATGTGGCAATGCCTAAATTTCACCCTCCTGTATCTGATCAACGCACTGTCAGACCAGTTAACTTATTTTCTCTGCGCTTTCATGAGACCATACAGTCCTCTTTCTTGACTGATTAGTTCAGCATTAACTTTCACCAAAGCATTTGTACTCTGCTATCGAGTTTTTGACCTTACTGTGGTTAAATTTAAAGTGCTCAATATGAATATTTGCCAAATCAAAGGATTTAACAAATTATTATGTGTGCCCTGAGTTTTAAACAAGCTTAACCAAGTAATTCCACTCACCTCCAACTAAATGGACGTAGACTTCAGATTTCAACATTGATATCAATCAACAGAATTTCATTTTCTACTGTTTAATTCCACTTCAGAACATGGAAATCGATTGAATCCAACTTCTGCAGGCTCTATTCACTCACAGGTCAGCGTTCCAAGCGCCTCTCCGATGTCAACATTTATCCATTGCTTTTTCAATTGAATGCTTATTTCACATCCGTGTTAATAGAATTAAAATATCATTCGCGATTAAATTAGGCTTACGTGTTAATTATCATAGTAATTAAAATACTTCCACTAGTTAATACACCTTTAAGCAGATAAGTTAAACCTGTTTGCACCATTGAAATTTACCAAATATTTGTCCATGCATTTACCTTTCAGGATGATTACAATTTGACACACTTTGATCATTTAATTCTGTGTCACTCAACCACATTGGAATATTAACACATCGATTTGTATAACTTCCATTCTTTAGTTTTTCCAATTCCGATTTTCTTCAATCTCTGAACCTGCAATTTAAATAACTCAACACGATTTCAAACATTTTTCACAACAGTTCAACTCAATGCTCATAAAACAATGGCGCCTTCTATAAAGTCAACTCTCCAAGTCGATGTGTCAACGCCTTTCATTTGATACTCATGTAATCCTCCTCACGAGGATCGATACCTTTCCATGCGTTCTTAATACACAATCAATTATCAATTATGATATCAATATTCTGTAATATCGATTCTTCCAGATGTATACAGAGTCAAATCTCAGAACTTAATTCAGAAATAACTCAGAATTTATTTAAATCAAGCAGATTTTCACAAGATCCACCCAACAATACTCACTCATACAATTCACACAGGAAATTTAAAACCAAAACTCTTCATCAATAAAACTGAATATAAATAATTTCAAGAACCTCTTAGTTGATGGCCATATCTTCAGATTGATGGCCCTTTACACACTGCTGAAGGCTCCAAAGCAGAACCCTCTCACTACTCCCAATCTTAATCTATTCAAGTGTACCTTTGCCTTTGAGGCTTGCTGAATTTATACAATTTTAAAAAATGATCTAATTAAATGCTCAATCCCCTTAATATCTCATCAAATCCCTAAATCCCTAAAAGATAGATTCTCATCCCTAAAAGTTAGAAACTAATCCCAAATTAGGCTCCCTCATTAATTCTAAGTAATCTAGAAACTAATTTCTCTCACATATACAATTTCTCACAAATAATTAATTAATCACTCAAAATATTATTAATATTTACATGAAATTTTAATATTTCTTCAAAACATGAAACCCCCTAGCTTAGGTAAAATACAAGGTGTTTTTCGGAGCTAATGCTCCTGCATCAGACTCCCCATGTAAGAAAATTCATGACCACCTGGTCATAAGTCTGGATATTTCCTCCTGGATCCCAAATTTTATTTTGTAATCTTTCCGTGCTTGTCGATTGCTTTACTGCTGTTGTTAACTGCTGTCGTCCTCCAGGTTTCCATATTTTGTGTTGTAATGCTCCACTTGCTTTGCCTTCAAGATCTGCTACTGTCTTCCTCTTATTGTCACTCCTTTTCTTTCTTGCTACTGTCTTTCTCTGGGATGTTTTTATCATTAACCTCCTTATCAACTCAATTTCTCTATCCAGTATATCCTCTGTCTGCTGATTGTTTCCAGCATCTTCAATAAAACATGTTGCTCTAGCTGTCACTATGAATGTTTCTTCAGTTGCCATCATAAATGTTGCGACCTCCCAAACTTCCTGTCCCTCTGCAACATTCCTTTGCTCATCATCTGCAATTTCATCTGCAAATTCTTTCTCCGGTTCAAATTTCTCCAGCAAACATTTCAGCATTTCATCAACATGCTGCAAATTAACTCCAGCATAATCTCCATCTTCTCCTTCGACAATCTTCAGAAATTGTCCATCATCCTCTTGATTGATTCTGGCAATCAAATCAAGTTCTTCAAACACTGTATCTTCATCCTCTGTCATTGTAGCAGCTTCAAAATTTTGTCCACCAGTCTTCTCTTGGCTATACAGACAAGCTAACTCTTTCTTGTCACCCACGGTAACAAGCCTTTGCTTATGAGACATGACTGTCTCATCCTCTACCTGCAACAGTTCTTATTCTTCCAAGACAATCCCAAATGATGGACTGTCTTCTACATCATCTGTAAACACAATCAAATGGTCAGCATCAAAATTATAACACTCACTTGTCGATTCAGTCATCTGCAGCTCCAAGTCTTCTTCAGGACTCAGAAAATATTCACTTGCTTTTTCCTCAGCTTTCTCTGGCAACACTTCAGTATGCTTCTCTGAGTTCCTTTCTAACTCCTCTGTCAGCACATCAGTATGCTAATTTGCATTCACCATGAGACTGTCAGCTAGTCTCGCCTTCTTACCATCCTCTGCTCCATGACTGTCCTTCATGAAAACTTTCCCGCCTTGCTTTCTCAGCAAATTATCCTGCACATAAGTCCTCTGTCTCTCCAATTCTCTTCTCTGAAGATCTAGTTTCCTATACAACTCAACAACTTCATTAGGAGTAGAACTCGGAAACTTCAAACAATTTTCCATACCTTCACTAGCTCTTAACCAATCATCGACTGGTCTTTCTCTCTCTGCACCAATATCCTGATTAGACTCCTTCGTCTTCATGCATTCCTCCTGAGATCTTGCCATCTCATCATCGATCTGAACAGCCTTCAGATTCAACTCTTCTTGAACAAACTCTAAAGCTTGCTCATCTCCCTGTGTTGTACCTGCAAACATACACAACTTGTCAGTTTTAAAACCACAAGACTTTTCAGTCTTCACTGCTTCCTCTAATACTTCCTTCTGAACAATTCTGCGTGTGGAATCTTCAAATTCCATCTCTGGCTCAAGAAATCTAAGTTCCTTTTTCAACAAGGCAATCACAATTTGCCTCAACCTCCTCTGCAATTGTCGCCAAATCACTCTCTTTCCCTTCAGTGGAAAGATCCATCCTCTTTTCTGATCTTCCTGCTCTTGCAGCCATTCTTCTAGTACCTGCAATTATACCTTCATTACTGCAATTTCTCTTTCTCGAACTTCTGCAGTCATCTCATCTCTGTGGCATTCCTCTGAACCTCTTCTCTGATCCTCCATGATCATCTTCTCCATGAGTTTCTCACTCATCATGAGTTTTTCTAGCCTCTACGACAACAATCTCTTCTGCTGCCACTTACCTCACCAAGCTCTCCTCACTCAGTCTTTTGGTAAGTACTTGGTTCACTGCCTCTGGAACCTTTTGAGCACTTTCCTCTGCTCTCTCTCTGGGCTATCTCTTCAACTCACCTTCTTCTTCAGGACACTGCAATTGTCCTCCCTATCCATTCTTTCACTGAATGTCAGGTTCACTGCCATCATCTTATCTGCAACCATAAATTTCAATCATAAATTTCAAATCAGAAAACTATCTCACCTCTTAAGATCTTGCATGATCTTTTTCTCCTTTCACTTCTGCCATCCTGTTCACTGCATTTGTGTAGTTTTCATATCAAATTTAAAAATCTGATCCTCCTTTCCATCATTCATCGCACATTCAAAAACACACTTTAGTTTTCATCAAAACCTTCTGTTCTCATTCAGAAAAAACAATTTATCTTCAACAGAGCATTCCAGCTCTGATACCAAAATGATTCAGGGCCAACCCTCCAAACCCCAGAATCAACAAAACTCTATGCATGCAATTCCACAATTTCCCAAATCAAAATCTCAATACCTGGCAAATTCAACTTGATACGGAAGCTTTTAAAACATATGATTCAAAACTAGAATTCAACAATCTTCACACAAAGCTTCTTTCATGAATGAAAGACTTATTCAAACAATGGTATGAAATAATACACCCCACAATCAACTTCCATGGGATTAAACTTAGCTTCCTTGCAACCCTATCATTCACATATGGGTTTATACCAGATTTTCTCTTATCAAAGGTCAATCAAACAAATGCACCCATGTTATAACTCATCTTGAAGTTGTTTACTGCAAATATCACCAACTGAAATTTTAATTCCTAAAGAACACACACCTATTTCCACACGCAAGTTCCATATTCTCAAGAATCCAAAAACTTGTATTTCATCCTCACTTTAATGCATTCAATCCAATACTTGTAAAGTATGAAATCCCAATTTTGATGTGCCACATCTTAACCATCGATTCTATCTTAACATATGAACCAGTTAAAAAATACACAACCAATAAACATGCATCTACTCACCATTCACGGACTTGCGCTCTCAACATCCAATCTGGTTCATTAATATTAATGTGGCAATGCCTAAACTTCACCTTCCTGTATCTGATCAACACACTGTCAGACCAATTAACTTATTTTCTCTGCGCTTTCATGAGACCATACAGTCCTCTTTCTTGACTGATTAGCTCAGCATTAACTTTCACCAAAGCATTTGTACTCTACTATCAAGTTTTTGACCTTACTGTGGTTAACTTTAAAGTGCTCAATATGAATATTTGCCAAATCAAAGGATTTAACAAATTATTATGTGCGCCCTGAGTTTTAAACAAGCTTAACCAAGTAATTCCACTCACCTCCAACTAAATGGACGTAGACTTCAGATTTCAGCATTGATATCAATCAACAGAATTTCATTTGCTATTGTTTAATTCCACTTCAGAACATGGAAATCGGTTGAATCCAACTTCTGCAGGCTCTGTTCACTCACAGGTCAGCGTTCCAGGCGCCTCTCCGATGTCAACATTTATCCATTGCTTTTTCAATTGACTGCTTATTTCACATCCGTGTTAATAGAATTAAAATATCATTCTGGAAATTAGAAAATTTGACTTCTATGTTGATTATCACTTCTGGTAATTAAAATACTTCACCTGCGTTAAGACCTGCCCAAACGAATGGATTAAACCTCTGCACCATTCGAAAGTTTAAATATTTGTCCATGCATTTACCTTTCAATCGATTACAATTTGTCACGCCTGATCCATTTAATTCTGCACTCACTCAACCACAGTCGATATTAACACATCGATTTGTATAACTTCCATTCTTTAGTTTTTCCAATTCCGATTTTCTTCAATCTCTAAACCTGCAATTTAAATAACTCAATACGATTTCAAACATTTTTCACAACAGTTCAACTCAATGCTCATAAAACAATGGCGCCTTCTATAAAGTCGACTCTTCAAGTCGATGTGTCAACGCCTTTCAATTGATACTCATGTAATCCTCCTCACGAGGATCGATACCTTTCCATGCGTTCTTAATACACATTCAATTATCAATTATGATATCGATATTCTGTAATATCGATTCTTCCAGATGTATACAGAGTCAAATCTCAGAACTTAATTCAGAAATAACTCAGAATTTATTTAAATCAAGCAGATTTTCACAAGATCCATCCAACAATACTCACTCATACAATTCACACAGGAAATTTAAAACCAAAACTCTTCTTCAATTAAACTGAGTATAAATAATTTCAAGAACCTCTTAATTGATGGCCAGATCTTCAGATTGATGGCCCTTTACACACAGCCGAAGGCTCCAAAGCAGAACCCTCTCACTACTCCCAATCTTAATCTATTCAAGTGTACCTTTGCCTTTGAGGCTTGCTGAATTTATACAATTTTAAAAAATGATCTAATTAAATGCTCAATCCCCTTAATATCTCATCAAATCCCTAAATCCCTAAAAGATAGATTCTCAACCCTAAAACTTAGAAACTAATCCCTACTTAGGCTCCCTCATTAATTCTAAATAATCTAGAAACTAATTTCTCTCACATATACAATTTCTCACAAATAATTAATTAATCACTCAAAATATTATTAATATTTACATGAAATTTTAATATTTCTTCAAAACATGAAACCCCCTAGCTTAGGTAAAATACAAGGTGTTTTTCGGAGCTAATGCTCCTGCATCGTAGATCGTGCCCGTGATGAGACCTCCCCTCTGATATGAAAATGGAAATATTTGTAAATGCTATAAATGTTGTGCAAAGTATCCATTTCCATTTAATTAAATTTGTGCAAAATTCTCCATGTCTTTCAAGTTAAACAAAGTGTTTTTGATATGTTTTCTGAGTCTTATGTGTGAGGGAATGTTAATTAAACTTCGCTTAACATAAATCATCAGAATTACATAACAAAATAGCTTAGCATAACATGACTGATACTTGCTGAGCAACACCCTCTTGGGCCCCGTCATGGACCAAGCCTCCCAACTTATTGCACAGGTCCTCTTGTATTAAAATGCTCCAAAATGCTAATACAAGTTTAAAAGTGCCTCAATAGGAAAATATTACTATAAATACAGAATCATAAGACATGAGAATGATAAAAATGCTTTTCCATATACACTAAATAGTGAAAATTTACCAACTGCAATGCCTTCTTCAGCAAGGCCCTGATGGCCCTTTGAAATCCTCTGAAGATTTTCAGGTTGTATAAGTCCTCAAATGGTTCTATAACCTATTCCATTAGGTTCAGAAGGTATAAATTAGCTGAAAATGGTTTTTGGTTCACCTCAAACAGTGAGGTACAACTCAATACAGCTCCATTTCCCCAATGGCCTTGATGGCTCTCCAAAATTCACTGAAGCTTTTGGGGCTCTGAAAGTCTTCAAAAAATTCTAAAAACTCTTACACTAGGCTCAAAAGGTGGAAAATAGCTTAAAATGGTTTTTGGCTCACCTAAAACAGTGAGGTACAACTCAATACAACTCCATTTCCACAATGGCCCTAGTGGCTCTCGAAGATTCCCTGAAGCCAAAATAGTTGTAGAACACCTCTACTACATCTAGAACCTATCCCAATGGCTTCAGAATTCTCACAATACCCAAAATTGACCAAAATTGTGTCTAGTTTTGTCCAATATTGGATAAGCTATGACCAAAACAATATTCTTCCCAATGTCAAGTAAAAACTCCACTAAAAATGGAGAAATTGAAAATAAGCTCGACAAATTGGCGGTTTCCACTTGAATTGGTGGTGCACTCCATAAATGGTGGAATTGTCGGTGGTTATATTAAATGTCAGGCAGGTGGTCACATGACTCACCCCGCACTAACCCCCTGGAAAATTGTTACACAACCGTGTTTTAAAACCACTGTATTAAATATTTTGTAGTGGCCACATGTAACGTTTAAACCATCAATTAACATATCCGTTGGGGTTAAGACCCGGATCACGAGCACCTGTTCATGTGGTATGTAGGGGGATGGACCTTACGGGCTGGCCCCCTTTTGCCACTACCCAAATTTTAAAAAACATTCAAATATATGTGGATCCCAATCATTAACAAGAACCACCCTTGTGGCCTAATGGTAGGCCTATGTGTTAGTTCATGGGAGGTCTCAAGTTCAAACCCGCAGAGCTACAAAAAATTTTGAACGCCATTCAAATGTGGCCTGGGCCATGTGGCGGCCTCTGAGCCTGCTACGTGCTAGCCCATGATTGGCCTGCCAAAAAAAAAGTCAACCTTCCATCAAATTAAATGCTGACACTTGTCGAAATGTGATAGGCCAGTAGGGAATATTCCAAGGAATATTTAAAGGAATATTCCAAAAATATTTCGAGGAATATTCTTGGGATATTCTTTTTTAATATTTTCCAAAGTCAAGTCAACCTTGGTCAAACTGAATTTTTGAAGGATACTGAAAACTTCAAACCTACATAACTTTCACATATGATGTCAAATTTGAGTGTCATTCATGGTGCCAGGATCGCAGTGATGAGGCCTATCCAATCATTCAGTTTTGAATTGATTTTGAACACTTTCAATTTTGAGCTTTTTCCTTAGCTCAGAATTGAGCTTCTGATCACACCTCCCAAATGAGAAGCTTTTGGACCCCAAAATCTCACTGAAATGCTGAAACAAAATTGTACACAAAATGAGAGAATAACAACATCCTCTTCTCTTTAGCCTCCAAAAAATTTTCTTGCATGAAAAATGAATTTGAAACTTCAACTAGAAAGAAATTCACTCTTCCTTTCACTGATGCTTATCCTCCGGTCAAGAGTTTCTTTTCTTGCACTCACTTAGAAAATTACTGGTGAGAAAATTACCAAAGTAATATGAACATCGAGTCCTAAATGGACTACAAGCCTTTTGTAAAATCCTGTCACAAGAATGCACATCAATCTTGAAACGAAAATCTCATGCAAAAATTTGAAATGAAGATCACCTTTTTGCTCCTTCAAAGCATTGATTGTCAGCTTCTTGTAACATAAATTATATGGTAATATTCTTTGTAGAATTGTGTATCCATCTATCAATCCACTATCGACAACACCTTTGAATCAAGCATAAGTCGTGCAACATAAGACATCAACAACATGTTGACATGAAATGTGCTATACAATTGACACAACCATCAATGTAAAAAGTGTGCCCACAATCGACACAAGTCAACAAACATGTGTGACACAATCGACACAAGTCGATAAACAACAAGATACATCTTTACAATCATATGTTTATGTGTCAATGTACAACGAACCTATATACAGTTTGCTAATTACACATACATCTTCTATGTACATGTGCAACTTCAACTCTTCTTTTCAAATACCAACAAGTACATAATTCCCAATAACATGTGGGTGACTAAGAGCTAAACTTAAAGACATTGTTGCAATACAAGTGAGTATAATTACACCTCCATGGCGAAATATTTCAACAACAAAGAAATTCCTTCAACTGAAACTGCTTTTACATGCAATCTTGCATCAAAATTTTCAACTGAAATACATGCATACAAAATATGAAATTTGCATGTACAAAATGAGTATGACTTACTGCATTAAGAAGTTAATCCACTTCCTACCAAGCCAACTCCATGGTGTCTTTTCCTGCTGCAACATTTCTACATGTCAATCTTCCATTTCCACATTGATAATGGAATCCATAGGTCCACTTGCGACAATATTTTTGTCCTCTAGCTGCATGTGCTTTGATTGACTTGTTGGATGAAAAATCCAACAATGAGAGACATCATGTCCCTTATTTTGAAAAAATGTGAAATTCTAATGCACTTTTTGTGAAATTTTTATTTGCCTCTTCTGCTTCCTGTGTGCTTTCTTTTTCAACCAACATCTTGAAGCAACGTGGTTAAATCCACCACAAAATGTGCAACAAAACTTTCTTTCATTTGAACAAGAAAAATTATCATTCTTTGCTGAAAGATAATCAAATAGATCATGTGAATAATTATACCTCTTGTGCTGTTTAGAATTTCCATCCTTTTTGTCTTCATGAGACGATGAGCTATTAGAGGCTACAACTTTCTTTTTCAGACTTACATCACAGTTCTTGTCTTGAAAACTGTTTACATTTGCATGCTCGCCATAAGTGACATGTTTACCCTCTACTTGCTACAATGAAGGCTTGAAACAATGGAAATCATCCTTAAAACAATTTTTACATATGTGAATTTTAGAACTTGGAATAAAGGTTCTCTTTAAATTTGCATCACATGCATTCAAGGATTTGGATTCTTCGCCATTAAACTACTCATATCCAAGGCCAACATTCTTGGGTCGCTTCACAACCGAAATAGGGTAAACCATGCCTTGTGCATGCTTTCCCAAACCTTTTCCTTCATGATAGCCCATATTAAACATTAATTTGGACCCTATACCCCTTGTATGTTTTTCAAAAGAACCAACACACTTTTGAATTGAGGAAATTGAAGACAAGTTAGAATGGTTTACCTCTTCCTCAGGAATTTTATTGGACAAAGCTTCTTGAGCTTGAAGGAGTTGTATCTCCATGTCATGCAGTCTTTGGAGAATTGTTTCATTCTCTTCCTTCATGGCTAACAATTGTGCATTAAGCTTAGCACTTTCTCTTTGATCCTAAATCAAAATCTGCACCATGTTCTTCACCTTAATGAACTCATTCTTCATGTCATCATTGAAGAATCTTGTGAAGGAGGAAAATTCACTTGTGGAAGAATTTTTCATTATTTAATTGGTCAAACTAACAAAAGGAACTTCCAAAGAAAAGTTCTCAAAGCTTTTAAAAAAATGACAAGCTTTTAACCAAATGTCTTTACAGCCATACTCTTATTCAAGCAACCATAAAACACAAACTCCAATAGCTTTTGTAGCAAACAATAATCAATTGGGTTTGTTTTCCAAAGATAATATTGAGGTAATTTGGGGTAAGGAAATAGTCTACAACTATTTCGAAGACTTAGCTATCAACAACTATATTTTCAACTCAGGCAAACTCATACAATCAACCATTTTGCAACTAATAAAACCGTCAATCTTTTACACTGTTTTAACACATTTTGTACAAAAAAAAATGCTCAACCTAAGATTTGATACCATCTAATATGAAAATGGAAATATTTGTAAATGTTGTAAATGTTGTGCAAAGTATCCATTTCCATTTAATTAAATTTGTGCAAAATTCTCCATGTCTTTCAAGTTAAATAAAGTGTTTCTGATATCTTTTCTGAGTCTTATGTGTGAGGGAATGTTAATTAAGTTTGATATTGAACATATTAAATCAGAAATACATAGCAAAATAACTTCAACAGAACATGACTCAGATATTTGGTGAGCAGTTCACCCCTCCTGGGCTATATCTACTAGACCAAGCCTCCCAAATTTGTTAGCCTCTTTCACAAAACAATAATAAATGGAAAAACAAAATAAATAAATTAAATATTAAAAGTTAGGAATTTATGCCTAACTTTTTAGTTTGGGTTGTTCCTCTAAGATAGGAGTTAGTTTACGTAGCTCCTATATTGGTGTTTGTTTGGTTCAGAAATTATCTCAACCAAGGTGTCCAAGATAGAACGCACTATCTTGAGACATTGTATCCTCATCTGTTTAATTGTAACACTACATTCTTTTAATAATGAGAAAATATGTGAGGAAGCCGTGAGGCTGAAGCCTTTTCCGTCAATCTTTAGTCTCTGGTTTATTATGTGTGTTTTATATATTTTTCTAAGTTAATTTAACTTTCAATATGTGGTATCAAAGCTTGTTAAGACGCCTGTTTTGGATATATGCATAGAGTGTGTGTGCAAGTGTTAATGTAGGAATACGCATATCAAGGGAAGGTGTTGATAGCTAGTGCAAGATATTTCCTTCTATTTTATCCATGGAGGAGATAATTTTCATTTTTCACAAGGACAAAGGCAGTAATTGTAATTGAAGGGCGCACTGAGCATATAAAGAAGTTTGCACATAGTGGGAAGCTGTGAGTCCATAACAAATGAACCTGCGTAGTTCGATGGCATCATGGGTTCAACTAGCAGCTCACATATCGCAGAGCTCGTGAGCCTATTATTGGCTATCATTGGGGCCACAGAATCAACACAAGCCAATTCATAGTAGCGGATCCAGCACTGTGTTCAACTCTGCGTATAGTGAGAAACACACTGGAGCAGTGTTGAATGGGGACATGTTTGTTTATGTATCGAATTTGGATCTAGCTGTGGACGTAGGAATAAATGGAAAATGGAGGCAATTTAACAATGGCATTGAACGTATTGATAGAGGCCACTTTGGACCGATAATATTCCACACGGAGTAGTGAATAGAGCTTGGGAGCCCGTTGAAGGAAATTACAGTTGGCATTGAGATCGACCATCGATTGTTGCAGATGTATGGAAACTAGGACAACAGATATGACCGATTAACAGATTTGATGCATAGAGAGGGAGAACGATCGGTACTGAAGCAGTGTTGAAGCTGTTGTTAAATGGAATGCAGAGAAAACTGATTCTTTTGCAGAACCGGAGCCAGTAATTCCACTAAGAGTCATGCAATGTTTCTCGTTCCTTTCTTCGTTATCTACTCCTGTAGAACGATGCATGATGCGGATTGCATAGAGAAGAAAGGTATTGTGTTTTTTTTATGAATTCCAGAGTTGAATATTTTGTTAATAAAATCATCAAACATCGATACCTGGAAGGTGTTAGTAGGGAAAAGAAGGATTTACCTTATTGTGGTAATAAAAATGGAAGTGTGGGATTGTATTTTTTATTTTCCCACATCATTGTGGTATGAAAATATGAACCGGAGTGGCAAAACTAAATTATGAAAGGAAAAGGTATGATTTAGCATGTTATGTGTTGACATTTTGGGGTTTTCTTAATTGAACTTATGAATAAGTATTTGGCAGAGATGATTTATGTCAACATGCTGTAAATGCAGAGGTATGAGGTTTCATCACCACAGTAGTTTAAAGAAATTTAAGTTTCACTTAAATGAATGGAAAAGAGGTATGTGCTAATCTTGGGTGATATATAGAGGAACATGCATTTTTATGTGAGGTTATTTATTATGCGTCCTCATAGTTTTGGTCAAAACACTTTTGAATCAAAGCTTATAGTTGCCAGTGGGAGAATTATTTTGGTTTGTGTTTTGAGATTGTAAGACACAATTTCTTGATGTTGTAGAATCTTTATTTCACCATCATGTGGCGGCTTTTGGATGAACACGATGTATAATTTATATATTATTCATCGAAGAAATTGAAAGATGAATAGTTTCTTGTCTGTATAGAGATGTAAGTTGATGTACCATTTATAATGTGCAGTTGTATGGTGCATGAAAGTACAGGTGAGAGATGGAACAAGATCACACAAAGATCATGAAGGTGAGCTTATATGTTTTATTTTAACTCTGGTTTGAAAGTAATATTTGCATAATTCAAGTTGCAGATCTTAGCAAACAAATATCATATTTTTAAAAGTACTGATGAAAGAGACTAGTAATAGTTTCTGAATGAAAGAAAAGTGTGGAGAAGAACCTTGAAGAATTCCAATAAATATTGGATAAAAAGAACGGTTGTGTTCTTAAAAAGTGCAGATGAGTTGATGCCTAAGGGGAGCAAAGAGGATGCTCAAAGAGGTTCCAGAGAATAGAGAACCAGTGCTTGCCAAAGACCAAGTCCAGAAAACCAGTGCTCACTTGATGCTGATTTCAAAACATTATTTCACTTTTTTTTAAGTGACATAAGAAAATTGAAAAAAGAGTGCTCATATTATATGTTTTTCATGATTTTCATGGAACTATGTTTTGAGATTGGAGATTACTTTATGAAATGGATATAAATGTAAGTGTCCAAAAATTATAAGCAAAGAAAAAGGAAATGCGTGCCAAGGTGAGTTTTGCATTAAAATGTTTGCAATTCTTGGAGTGATAAGTTGAATGTTGAAGTAGTTTTGTGGAGTGATAAGGATAGATTTTTTTTGTAAATTTGGAGTGATCAATTTCTCAAAAGAAAGCTCATTGTTGTAGGAGGTTGAGTCTATTTTTGAAGTCATTTTTTCTTCCAAGAAGTTCTAGAAATATGATTCCATTATTATGTTGTGAAGCTGAACGATTATGTACTCCAAAGCTTAATAAAGCATACATATTTTTTTGTGGTGATTGTGTCCTAGATCCGTCCGAAATTGAATAAGGGGATATTAGATACACGAAGAGTGTGTTGATGATGGTGCATGCTTTATGTATTTTTCTTATGATTTGTGTCTAGTTTTGACACATAAATGATCTCATTTAATGCACACATAAAATTCAATGCCAGCAAGCACAACACCTGTAACGAAGTAGCTGCAAGGAAGGATAATTAAACTCAACACATGCATTTGTGCCACTACAACAAATAATCAAAGTTGTCAACGTCAACATTCTACCTCAACAAGAAAATTCACTTAATACAATCAAGTTGATGAACCTGCAAACTCCAACATTTCAAAGAAAAGTCTACATCACTAGAATCAAGTTAATGAATTTGCAAACTCCAACTTTTCAGAGCACAGTCTACATCAACATTTTTGAACTTGTAATCAAATTCAAATTGCATATAATTGTAAGGGTGAATTCTCGGTTGAAACCAACACCCAAGTTTTGAATTGAGTCAAATTAAGTCAAATTTAATTCATTTTAGTGAGACATTAAAATCGTTAAGTGTTTTTGGGTGCATTTTTGATAGTGTTCGACACCCTTTCTTTAAGAAGAATCAAGTGAGTGCACGATTTTTAACTCTAAAGAAAACAAGCAGCAAGTTCACATCTCTTGCAAGCGAGTGTAAGTATTCATTCAAGAAAATTGCATCAAGTTAGTACAAAGTTCAAACCATCAAGTGAGGCAGTGTGAATTTCATTGCAACAACCATCAAAGCAACCAAACAAGTTCAACACTAACACCAATCAAGCAAGTTGAACTCTACAACAAGTGAGCGTGAGTATTCATTCAAGTGAGCGTGAAGTAATCAAGCAAGTCAGGTGGGCGTTGAAGCAAAGTGATCGTCATCAAGCGAGCGTGAATTCAAGAGTTCAAGAAAGAAATTTCTACAACTCTAGCAAGTGTTCCAGGCAAGCATAATAAGAAACAAATCAAGCGAGTGTGCCATTCAAGCCACATAGCAAGCAAGAATGTCATTCAAGTAACAAAATCAAGTGAAACAGTTCAAAGCATGACATCTATGACAAGAGAGTCTGAATTCAGGAGAGCAAGTTCAAATGGCACAACACATCCAGCTGATAGAAATTATTCACAATTTGATCGTCTCAAGTGATGAAGATATGGTGCAAATCAACAAAGAATATCTTGCTGATATTTCACGGCATCTACAAAAAACAAATGAAACCATTGAGTTTCTTCAACTAGAGTCGTAACTACAAAGAAATGAGTTGCAAGAAAAGAGTGATACTTTCAAGTCTTTGAACCATCTAGATGACAAGTCATTCATCCAAACAACTTCAAGTGTTAAAGTTGTTCCAGTTCAAATTTCTTCCAAGCCCATCATCAAGCCATGGGAAGAAATTGAAAATAACAAGAATCGACGAGGCTTAGGATATGTCAAAGATGACACCAAATTGCATATCCCAGATTATTCCAAGCCAATTAAGTTCGTCAGTGCAAGATTTCTTGAAAAAATCACCTCAGCCAATTCTGAGACAGTTGCAGACAAACATAAATGCACACAACTTGAAGTTGTAGTCAAACCGACATGTTCTCATTGTCAAAGAATTGGTCATATGGAAGATCGGTGTTTTGATCTCCATCCTTGTCACCATTTTGGCAAGCCCTATCATTACTCAGAGAAATGTCACAACCACCAACAATCAGCCAGATTGAAGATACATTATCAATGGATCGATCCCTGGGAATAGTCATCCAGAGTCAAAAGATTGTCTCAGTTCTACAACCGAATACAATCACACATAGTGCAACCAAGAGTGAAAAGAAGATGATACTCTCATGCATTTGAACGGGGGAGTACACCAGTGCAACATTCCTACACCTAAAGGGGGGTAGTTTAGGAATACTTTCCAGCGAAGTGTCTCTCCTTTCAGCTGAAAAAGGGGGGAAAATGTTAATGAAAGTGACAATGGTTTTCAGATTGAATGTCTCGAAAAAACCAGAAAAAGCAGCCAGTGGGCAGCTTTCGTAGCTAGTGGGAATCTTCAACAGCCAGTGGGAATCAACAAATTTTCCAGTGGACAGTAAAAAAAAAATTAGTAGTGAGCAGTTTTCAACACAACAAAAGCAATAGTGAGTTGTTTTTTACATCATCAGCTAGTGCGCGTTGAACAAATTTTGTTAGTGGAAAAAGGATGTCGATTTCACGCAAAGGATAGATGGATCCTTTCACAGCTTGCCATGCAATGGAGTTTTCAAGAGAAATTCATAGATGAATCAGACATGTAGCTGACTCATGGTCTCTTCAGATTGCAGTTTTTCAGCATCCAGCTTTGGCGGTTTTTTAGGAAATGTTTTTGAGGATCAACATGAGAACTTGGAAGATGGTTGCTTGTTCTTATTTTGGATTTATCATTGAAGGGGGGAATGTTAGCCTCTCTCATAAAACAATAATAAATCCAAAAATAAAATAAATAAATTAAATATTAAAGGTTAGGAATTTATGCCTAACTTTTTAGTTTCGGTTGTTCCTCTAAGATAGGAGATATTTTAGGTGGCTCCTATATTGGTGTGTGTTTGGTTGAGAAATTATCTCAACCAAGGTGTCCAAGATAGCACGCACTATCTTAAGACACTGTGTCCTCATATATTTAATTTTAACACTACATTATTTAAATAATGAGAAAATATGTGAGGAAGTTGTGAGGTTGAAGCCTTTTCCATCAATATTTAGTCTCTAGTTTACTATGTGTGTTTTATATATTTTTTCTGACTTAATTTAATTTTCAATAAAATTGGCTTGTCCTCTTGTATTAAAATGCTCCAAAATGATAATACACATTTAAAAGTACATTAATAGGAAAATATTACTGTAAATATAGAATCAAAAGACATGAAAACGCTAAAAATGCCTTTCCATATACACTAAACAACGAAAAATTACCAACTGCAGTGCCTTCTTCAGTAAGGCCCTGATGGCTCTCTGAACTCCTCTAAAGATTTTTGGGATATAAAAATCCTCAAAAAGTTTTGAAACCTCTTCCATTAGGTTTAGAAGGTATAAATTAGTTAAAAATGGTTTTTGGTTCACCTCAAACAGTGAGGTACAACTCAATACAGCTCCATTTTCCCAATGACCCTAATGGCTCTCCAAACTTCGCTGAATATTTTCAGGCTTTGAAAGTATTCAAATAGTTTTGAAACCTCTTCCATTAGGTTTAGAAGGTGGAAAATAGCTGAAAATGGGTTTTTTTTCACCTCAAATAGTGAGGTACAACTCAATACAACTCCATTTCCACAATGGCCCTCATGCCTCTCCAAGCTTCCCTGAAGCAAAAATGGTTGTAGAACACTGCTACTGCTTCTGGAACCTATCCCAATGGCTTCAAAATTCTTATAATATCAAAAATTTACCAAAATTGAAGCTTTTTCCAAGAAAATGACTGAGGAAGAGGTAAACCATTCCAACTTTTCTTCAATTTCCTAAATTGAAAAGTGTGTTGGTTCTTTCGAAAAACATTCAAATATACATGGATCCCAATCATTAACAATAAACACCCTTGTGGTGTAACGGTAGGCGCGTGTGTTAGTTGACTAGAGGTCTGGGTTTCAAACCCACAGACTTACCAAAAATTTTTAATGCCATTCAAATGCGGCCTGGGGCCACGTGGCGGCCTCCGGGCCTGCCACATGCCAGCCCATGATTGGCCTGCCAGAACAAAAGTCAACCTTACATCAAATTAAATTTTGAGACTTGTAAAAAAGTGATATGCCAGTGAGGAATATTTTGATGAATATTGCAAGGAATATTCCCTGAATATTTCGAGGAATATTCCTAGAATATTCTTTTTTTAATATTTTCCAAAGTCAACTCAACCTTGGTCAAACTGAATTTTTGAAGGATACTGAAAACTTCAAACCTACATAACTTTCACACACGATGTCATATTTGATTTCCGTTCATGGCGCCAATATTGCAGCAATGAGGCCTATCCGATCATTCAGGTTTCATGTGATTTTTAGCACTTTCAATTTTAAGCTTTTTCCATAGCTTGGACTTGAGCTCCTAATCACTGTCCTTCAAGTAGTTGAGAAGGTCATTACCTTGGTGTGATGGAAATTGTGGGTATGTCAGCTACTAAACTCTTATGATCATGGTAGGATGGCTCATGGTGAGACCCCCTATTCTCTCTTAAAAAATTTCATATAGACATAGTACTTATTTTTGAAAAGTAGGAATTTTATTTTATGAAGAGACCACTATGGTGGTGTGGTAGCCAGATAGTCATAGTGCCATTCATTGGGATTGTAACAGAGTGATCGGGCGGCTCATGATGAGACCTCCTATCCTTCAAGAAGTTGAGAAGGTCATTACCCTGGTGTGTTGTCCATTATGGGCATGTCACCTGTTGGACCTTTATGATAATGCTAGGCTGGCTTGTGATGAGATCCTCTATTATCTCTTAAAAATTTGCATGCCAACATAATATTTATTCTTTATACATGAATGGAGGATCATTAACTCCTTAAGAGTTAGGGATGTTGTGAAAATTAAAAAAGATAATGCCAATACAATTAATAGTCCTTATTCCTAAATCCTTATGTCAAAGGGAAATACTACTCTAGAGTGTAGAAATATATACCATTATAAGACTATGTATTGTGTGATAACATGTTTGAATATGATATGTCTTATCCGTTCATTGTATACATGTACCATGTTAGCTCCCGAAGTTGATATTTCCATTAAAGCTTCGAAGGATCATCATATTAGCAATATTGCTACTTTTCTCCTCTTGAGGTGCCAATTTCCACTCAGAGATGCATTTTATAATTGGGGTGTGGAATGAGGAGATATCATCAAAAATAAAGAAAGAAGAACCATGCTTAAAGAGAGAATATAAAAATTAAAAAATCAATTGTTCAATATGGTTGAACAATAGTAAGTAAACATGCCAAAGGACATGACTGTTTAATCCGATTGAATAGCAACTATTCAATTAGATTGAACAACAGTTGTTCAAAGATTTGACCAACAAAAGTAAACACGACTGTTCAATTCGATTGAACAACAATTGTTCAATTGGATTGAACAGTAGCTGTTCAATTGGATTGAACAACAGCTGTTCAATTGGATTGAAAAACATCTATTCAAAGGTTCTAATAGAAAAAGTAAAAATGCAAAATACGGTTGTTCGATTCAATTGCACAACAACTATTCAATTGGATTGAACAACAACCCTTCAAAGATTTGAAAAACAAAGAAAAAACAGATAAACAGGGTTGTTGAATTGGATTGAACAACAGTCATTCAAAGTTTTGAACAACAAAGAAAAACGCAAAAACATGGTTTTTCAATTGGATTGAATAGCAACCGTTCAAAGGTTTGAACATCATAGAAAAAATGCAAAAACAGGGTTGTTCAAAGGCTTGAACATCAAATAAAAAAATGAAAAAAATGGTTGTTCAAAGGTTTGAACAGGAAAGAAAAAGACACAAGGGGTGATGAAGGAAAAGGATATTATTGTGAATATGTAAAAAAAAAAAAAATCAGGGAAATTATATACAATATTTACAAAAAGAAACAACAACTCTTATGTACTTGAAGTTGTGGGGTTGTCACCCCCTTCTGCTAGAATTCAGATAGTAGGATCATTGCGTACCTGTTGGTAGAAAGACTCTTTTGTAAGAGGTTTGTGATAGAGGCACACTTTGTGCCCATTGACTCGAAATGTAGAATCAGACCGATCTATGGTTGTCAAGGTGAGGGTACCATTGTTGTGTACTTCCTCAATTTTGTATGGATCGAGCCACCTTGTTTGCAACTTCTTTGGAAAATATTGGCATCTGGAGTCATGGAGAAGTGCCCATTCTCCTTTTTGGAATGTCTTATTTTTTATGACATTTTCATGCCACTTAGCTCACTGTT
This sequence comes from Pinus albicaulis, assembly GCA_034641835.2. Lineage (NCBI taxonomy): Eukaryota > Viridiplantae > Streptophyta > Pinopsida > Pinales > Pinaceae > Pinus > Pinus albicaulis. The sequence goes on from CM076582.1 coordinate 1,563,504,938, forward strand.
GTTGTATGATTGTTGTGCGCTGCAGAGCCAGTAGTTATATTTCGTCTAGTTCATTTATTTGTTGGATTCTTTCAATCCAGGCCTCCTTCAAGTCCAACCCTATGTCGTGGTATGTCCTTAGAGTTTTTACTTAAAATTCAATACGAAAAATAGGCTGTCTCCTGAAATACTAGATGATATGGGGAATATTCAGTGGTGTTTCGCCATGTTGTACAGTAAGGCCACAAGGCCTCTAGTAGTCTAGTGGCCCAGTTCGAGAGATGTGTTGATGTTGTTTTAGTAATAATTGCCTCAAGGAATTTGTTGGTACTTTCGACCTACTCGTTCACATGAGGGTGGTAAAGAGACATGACTCTATGGATGATATGGTGATTCTTCAACGTGGTTGTAATTATATTACCCATAAACTGTGCCCCTCCATCACTTATCAGTTCCTGTGGTAAACTATATCACACAAATAACTCAAAAAGGAAGTTAATTATAGACTCTTACGTGGCTCTTGATAAGGCCACTGTTTCTACCCACTTTGTTACGTAATATGTGGCAACCAGTATGTAGGTTTTTTGATTCGATGGTGGGTTGAATGGTCCAACGAAGTCTAGTGCCCATCGTTCGAATGGTTCTTCTACCAATTATGGTTGTAGTGGCATTTCATTAGCTTGGCCGAGGCGGCTAATTCTTTGGCAATTATCGCAGGCTTGGACATATTTTTTTGCATCTTTAAAAATCGTGAGCCAATAATAACCCAATTGTAATACTTTATGTCCCATTCTGTGATCTGCAAAATGGCCACCAAAAGGTTCATCGTGACAGGCCCATAGGATGTCATAAATCTCGTCTTCCTGAATGCATTTGCGTATATGCATTTCGGCCCCTGTATGAAAGAGGTGTCCACTAATCTAGGAGAACCTAGCATTGCGTTGTACAATCAGTTTTTGTTCCGTTGATGTCGAATGTTTGGGAAGCTTTCCTACTACCAAATAGTTTGCTACATCTACATACCATGGTGTTTTTACCGCTACGGCGAACAAAAGTTTGCCAAGAAACTAATCATCCACTGCTAGTGTGTCATCTGTCTTCTGAACCTTGGATAGGAAGTCTGCAACCACATTCTCTTTTCCTGGATAGTCTTTGATAGTTATATTGAATTCCTGCAAAAGTAGCAACCAACGAGGTATTATTCCATTTTTTATTGTTTTATTAGCTAGATATCTAATGGTATAATGATCAATATACAGGAGTAATTGATAGCCCATTATATAATGCCTAAATTTATTGATAGCATCAATGACAGCCAAGAATTCTTTTTCAGTCACTGTATAGTTTAATTCAGCAGGAGTGAAAAATTTTCTGATATAATAAATAACATATGGGTTTTTTTCCTCTTCTTGACCAAGAACTACCCCTATCGTTGTATTGGATGGATCAGAAGAAATGTGAAAGGGAAGCTTCTAGTTAGGACCATGTAGAATCGGTGCCGTCGAGAATAGTTTCTTTAAGTCTGTAAAAGCGGTGTCACATTTATCAGACTAATGAAATTCCACATTTCCAATTAATGCATACAAGGGTGCAAAAATTTGTGATTTTTTTTTATAAAAATGCGATAGTACCCTGCATATCCAAGAAAACTGCATACCTCTGTCTATGTACAAGGTGTGGCTAATAAAATAATTACTTATATTTTTGTTGGGTCTACCTATATTCTAGCTCCAGAGATGTAGTCTCCTAGGATTACTCCTTCGATCATCATCATGTGGAATTTTTCATTACTTAAACATAACCTGGTAGCAAAACATCGTTACAATACCTTTTCTAGTCTTTCTAATGCTTGATCAAAGTCACCACCATATGGGGTGAAGTCATCCATGTAAATTTCAAGTCCCTCATTTATTAGATCAGAAAAAATGTTGAGGATGGATCTTTGAAAGGTTGCTGGGGCATTTCATAATCCAAATGGTAGTACCCTGTAGGAAAATGTGCCCCATGGGCAAGTAAAGGTTGTTTTATCGCGGTCTTTGAGGGCTATCTGTATTTGATTGTAACCGTTGAACTCGTCAATAAAGGAAAAGAACTGTGTTCCTGCCAATGTGTCGAGGACTTGGTCAATAAAAGCAAGGGGGAAGTGGTCCTTCTGTGTTTACTTATTAATTTCTCTGTAATCCACATAGATTCTTCATTTCTCATTCTTTTTAGAAAATACTACTAGAGGGGAGACCCATTTTCTATCCGAGATGCGATAAATGAAATTCACATACAACATCTTCTGCAACTCATATTTTACAATTTCTTTTAGATGGGGATTCAGCCTCCGCTAAGGCTCCCGAATAGGTCGAGCCTCCTTCTCAGTAATGATGTGATGGGTGCATAGCTGAGGGTATATAACCTTCAGTTCTTGGTAGTTCCAAGTAAATGCCCCCTAATACTTCCATAGAACTTTTATGAGCCTTTGCTTTTGGTTACTATCCATATTTATGTTGATATTTAAGATTTTCCCTAGCTCAAATTCAATGGGTATGTTGTTACATACAATGGTTGTGGGTATATGTTGATCATCAAGATCTGCGAAGGGATCTTCTTGTGTTTCATCTTCAAGGACTATTTTTAACATTTCGAATTTCAAGTTTCTAGACATACATGACTAGCTCATGAAGTTATTGATTACATCATCTTCAGTTTGATCCTTAAATTCAAGAGCCTCAACTAATGTCAGAGGTGGACGAATATTTTGTTCCCAATATGTATGTGGATTCTTGTGAAGGTTTATTGTGAGTAGAATTGGTTTGACAGGTGGGTAAATGATAATGTTTTTAATGGAATCTCCTCTAGAAATGGTCATGTTTCCTGTCCGGCAGGCTATGTAAGCATTGACTGTTGCCAACCAAGGTCACCCCAGTATCAATGGGTGTCTCTCCATCCTACTCTTTGGGTTAATAACTAAAACTTCATTTGGATATTCCCATGAGTCCACAAAAACTAGGATGTCTTGTAATATTCCTTCTGTTCTGATAACAGACTTGTTAGCAGGTTCCAGCAAAGTAGCTGTGGGTTCTAAATCTAATATGCCTAGATTTTCGTAGGTCCCTATAGTTAAGATGTTAATGGCCACCCCTAAGTCAACCAATGTATTTGGAAAGTAGTGGCCATAGATTTGCACATTTATTATGGGATTCCCTGGATCCTCATATTTCACAGGTGCTTCCTTACCGAACAGTAAGTTAGATAGTGCTCCCTCCACATGAACAATGGGTATAGCTTTTTCTCTTTTCACTTGCTTCTTCCCACATAGTTCTTTAATTGCCTTGGTGTAGATGGGAATATATTGTATGTCCCGCAAAAGAGGAATTTTAATGCAAAGGTTCTTCAATTCTCCTAGGATATCAAAATCTGGAGAGACTATCGGTCTAGGCAATATTAACCTCTTAGGGAATGGAGGGGGGTAAATCTTAATATTTTCATGCTTCCCTTGATAAACCATCCCCTTTACCTATTCTACTTTTGTTTCAGTTAGATTTGTTTGTTTAGGCTTTGTTAAAGTTCCAGATTCAAATTGTGGTGAGGTCATGTTTTCTGCTGGCGAGATAATACTTCCTCATCTCAGCCTTAGTTCATTACATTTCTTTTGTTCATTTTCTGGGTTTGGATTTTATACAATCTGAATTAGCTGAGTTGGCCTATTATTGACATTAGGATTGGGTTGAGCTAGCAATTGAGGCCGTACGATAGGCAGAGGGTTGTGTTGGACTGGGTATGGAGCTAGCATTGTAGGTTAATTTTTAACTCCTGTCCCCATTGGTAGGTTGGTCATTGCCATAGGTCGCTGCCAATTTTGAGGCCAATTCGTGGTTTGAGAAGGGGAGGCTGGCCACTGGGTTCGATATGGAGTGTTTTTCCAATAAGTAGGAGAACAAGGAAAGCTTGACCTATTATTCCCTGAAGAGGGTTGTGTTGGCCACAGTGGTATAGGAAATGATTGAGATGGCCAAGTAGAAAAAGGTGGTTGATTCTTCCAAGTTGCTGCAGGGTTTTTTTAGTTAAAATGTGGAGAATAAAATAATTGAGGTAGGTCTTGAGGCATACCTAGTCGTTCTTGCCATTCTCGATGCTGGTTCATTAGGTAGACTGGTTCTGTCTCTTCTTCTACTTCTTTGTAAACTGTCGTCAGCCCCGAAAGTGAAGGGAAATGGTTCGTGGCATGGTCCTTAGAGTAGATAGCATAGGTTTGAACCATCTCTAATGGGTATTCCCTTTGGATGTGCTTCTTCCAACAACATGGGAAAAAGAAGACCAAGTTCCATTCTGCTATATCTTGCTTCTACTTGGCTTGTAGGACATCAAGTTGTGTTGTCAAAGTACCCAAGATGTCAGTTTTAAAATCTTCTAAAATATTACCAAACTCTACTCTGGTTACGTTTCCACCAGACTTCTTAGGGTCCTTTTTTGTTGAGTCTGGTCCAATTGGCCTATTTCACGTACTACCCCAAGAGCACCCGATACATAGCGAAATAATATCATCATATTCTTATTGGTAGATGTCCCATTTTCCCATTATGTTAAGTGTTTCAATCCATTCTTATTTCATTCCCTTAATCATTGTTGCTTTTAAGATGTCTTTGGATAGTGCAGTGTATGGAGAATTTTGTAAATTATATTGAAATATTTCGACGTATTCTTCTAATGTCTCATTGTCTTTTGAAAACATATTTAAGATTTCATCTTTTAATTCTCGAGTCTGACAATAATCTTGGTATTTATTAAGAAAAGTGTTCTCCATTTGGTCCCAGTTGTTAATGGTTCCTCTACCGAGCCCCATGAACCAACATAATGTTGTCCCCTTCAAAGTAGAGGGGAACTATTTCAGTTTCTGAGGGTTAGCGGTGTAGTCATACACCCTACATAAGACATCAAATTCAAATATAAATGCATCAAGATCTTCCAAGGTCAACCCATGGAAGGTGGGTATGTTTTCTAAGGGAATGGATTTCAGAGGGGCATTTGCAGCATGATCAACAATGGGATACTCTAATGTTGATGTTTGCCTCTGATTCTGGTTTTGATTGTTTTCCATCTGAGCAAATATATGCATGTAATCCTCAGATATTTCTTGTTTTGGAGGAATAATCTTAGCAGGGTTAGGGGGAAAATGCGGAGGAAGTTTTACAATGCTTTCCTGATCTGGGATATCAAGTGTCTCTAGCTCAAATACTCTCTTAGGGGATCCATGCTCTAGAGTCCTTACCTGAATTTCACTACTGGTTTCTCCTTCCCCTTCTTGCAAATTACACAAACCTCCCTATCTCTAAGAATCAGTAATTACGTGATCAACAGTCTGAAGGCTTTGTTCAGATCCTTCTGTTTCACTCTGAATCTTAGCGTGGGCTGCAGATGGTGAAGATGCTACCCAAGCGAGTGTAGTAGGACTTTGAATAGGAATGGGTCTGGGTCCTACAGATGCCTGGGATTCAAATTTCTTAATGATTTCATATATATATGTTGTTCTACCAAGGATCACCAGTCCTTTTGGCTTCATAGAATTAAGTGGATGATTTTTATTTGTTTCTATCTTTTTCTTCCTACTCATAAAACAAGATCACCTATTCTACTAGCCTCAGCACAATTTATGGGAAGCGGGCTGGAGAGAAAGCATTTTTCTTACAGGTACGCAAGTTCTTACCTTTCATTTTTAATACCCAATTCTTTGGAGTAAAAGAAAAAAATAAATGAAGGACATCACTCTTAAACAATCTCCCCGGCAAGGGTGCCAAAAATGTTGGTTCGAAAAGGTGACTGTTACAGGAAAATTCGATGCTTCTCATTCAATTGTCAACCCAGGGTAAGTATTTTTATTTCAAGAGTGTTAGAATAGTATATGAAAGTGATATCAAGAACAACTACTCTATATTACCGTGAAGAGGATTATCTAATTCTCGAAGTTCAGTCAATTAAAAGGGAAATGGAGTTGTAAAATGTTGTTAACTATTCTTGTCTAAGTAAGCGCAAGAAAGAGAAACCTGCGATTGAACAACACACTGATTAATTTAATATAAGTCCTACTGAATTGAACAACAACTTAAATAAATTGAACAGTAATTGATTATCTAATTTTGCAATGCAATTATATTTGTAAACTAAAGAACTGACACATTTTTTAATCAATTAACAACTAGATGCTTTACAATAATGATGGAAAGATCCAATTCCTAGCTGTATAAAGATTTGAATAGAAGTCATGCTAAAGCTTAATGAAACAAATTTAAAAGAATTAGGAAATGATGAAAGCATCTAACAGCTACGAAAACATGGAATGTAATCCGAAAAGTATGAACCATAAACTATTCTACTGGAAAATAAAGTTGTAGTGTTCTATGTTCATAATTCAACCAATCGAATGATATTTCAGGAAACGCATTCTATGATTGGAACGTAAATTCTGTAACTGAATGTATAGCATAGAGATTAGCACAGGAACTCCTAGGGTTGGGCCCAAACCACCAGAAGTCAACCACTAAGGAAAAATTAGAGAATGACTATTCAAAGCACAAAAATTCTTTATTAAGATGAAGGTTAACACATGAATACAACTGGATAGTTCTATCTTGATACGTTTATTACAGAAGAAAATATATATTCAACTCTATCTATCTTGTTTTTCTTCGGCCTTTTAAAGGTGATTTCAATCAGAGGTAACGGTCTTTTCCAAACGATAGCCCGTTGCTCATGGCCGTCGTTTGAGTTCTTCGGATGTGGATATGCCTTTCCATTTTCCGCCAGCCCATGGGATTCATTATGACTATGTTAGTCTCTGCCTATCAATTGTATTCTGATTGTTTTTTATTCTGCTGCTTTGTTTCCTTGTGAATAAATATACAATCAGTCAGATTCTCGTTGTTAAATGTCCCTTTTACCATTAGTTCATTTGTCCTAATTTTACATTAATCTTCCTTTCCTTTACTATTAATATGAGGAAAAATTCCTAAATATGTATAAAAATTTGAGGTAAAGGTAGGGTGAAAACGTACCTTATATTCGGCCCAATAGAAATCACTGAACCTCTCCCTTAGCTTGCCACCCAATTCCAGCTCAGTCACCGAATCAACATGCACCATATTATAGTAGGGTTTTATCGGACTAATGTCATCTCGTTATGAGTGAAATTCATATGCAGGTACCTTATCATACCATAACAAGATGTATGAAGAATGAAAAAAATGTTAGAAGACATATTTGTAGTTGATTAAGCAAGCTGATCAATCAAGAGAAATCAAAGGGACAATAGTTTGTGACCAAAACTCAAGAGTTGATATCATTGAAGACTCCTTACCTCTAAGCCATATGGCAGTGGATATAAGAGAATTATCAATAAGACGTATAGCAAGGACCAAGAAAAGTGACTTAACATTTCCATGTCATCAAGCAGTCCATGTCACCAGTGTCATGTCACATCATGTCATGGGTCATATTATGCCACATCATTATTTTGGATTATGTAATTTCTGATTCGAAATTTTATTTGAAAGTGGAAGTCCAAAGGAAATGTACAAGATATTAAGAGTCATGTAAAGTCCAAAATTCATGGGAAGTCAAAAAATCATGAGGGTAGTCAAAGATTAAAAATGAAGGTGAATCATCACCTCGCCATTGGTTATATATACACCCTCGTTGTATGAGCAAAGGATTTTTCATCTTGGCTCCTCCCGCAAGTTATTTGAGAGACAAGCTAGTTGGTTTTGGGAACACGGAGTGGCTCCAACACTTCACTATCAGAGCTAGTGGTGTTCATTGTCTACATGTGTCTTGGGAATTTTAATTAATATCAAAAGAATCATGGCCAACACCATATTTATGCATGGATTATGCATATTTTTAAGACTATTCTGTGGAATTTTGTAATTCTTGTTTTCTTTCATTTGTGCTAAATTAGTTGAACTATATCAGTTACTTTAGTAATTATTATATTGATAATGTGTTGTAACGGTTGCTATAGTTGTCACATACTTGTGGACTATTTTACTGGATGTTAGAAACATCTTTCATTCTATATTGGTTGCAATAACCATTACATCTTTGTGGACTATTTTTCTTGCTGTTGGATGAATCCTTCTTGTTCACGTGTATCTCTACTAGGATGGTACTATTACCTTTCTCTTAGAGGCTCAATTTTCTTCTCCCCTCCATAGTATAAGAACCTTGACACACCTCCAAACAAACACTCACCAAGCACGATCACTTTTTGTTCGAAGAAATAATTTCACTCCTATATTTTGGTGAGAGTTATATGGAAGGAAAATATTTAATAAATTAGCAACTAGGCCATATTTCAGATGGGGGCCCTATCCCAAATAGTGTGGGGTATAATTAGGACCACACATTGGGGAGATCCCTTGAATATTGGTATTTCTGGCACTATCAATAGGTTCATTAAAAATACCTATAAGGATTCATCCAAAGGATGAGATTAGAGGTTAAGAACATGATATCCTCCTCAAGCTTGTAGGAAAATAAAGAGATAGTTGCTCGATATAGAAGGGAAATTGAGGAAACAATACATGAGACTTATTTATTCAAGTGTTTCACTCTTGAACATGACACTATTTAACCTCCATGATTGTTTTGGGTTGGATAATCTGCTTTCCTCTCTATTGATCCCACCTTATTTAAATCCTTCATGATGGGTCTTTGACCCAATGTTTCCAAATCCATAAAAGTGTCCCCAATATTTTCAAGATAATCTCACCCTCAGTTCAAAACTTCTATAGTAACTTTAGCCTTCCATTATGTCTTCCACCCCTGAATCAACTTCGAGCCCTCAATTTTTTTCTCAAATCTTGATACTCATTTCTTTTCGTTGATTGAGGTTACTTTAAGGCCCTCCTGTGATGGGTCACTTCCTATCAACATCAGCACATTATATAGGAAGTATGTTTAGAAAATTCCTTCACTGCCTTCAAACTTACATATATCAATATCAAGTCTCCTCACTTTCGATGCCAGGTTCACATCATTGGTCATTGAGCAGAATATTTTATGTGGTTTTCAACTTCATCTCACTTATTCACACCTCATAGAATATGCTTTAGTACATTGAGGTCTTTTTTTATTTTCAGTGGCTCCTCTCGCATATGTTAATGGTTTTCATCATTTTCCAGTAATCAGATGGTGTCTACCATGTTCAATGTTAGCACATCTATTCACATGGTTAGACTCATACTATCGACTAATAAGGTAGAATACCCTAGATATATTTTCATCCATCTATGTTGCAATTTAAGATTCATGCAAGATCTACAATATATGATGCCTATGACCTTACAAAAAGTTATCTGAGCATGGGTCCACAATATGTAATAAATGGATGTGACTTTTATCATTGTACATGAAAAAAGGCTTATATGATAAGTATGGGTATACCTACGTCATCCAAGTCTGATATATCTATTAGTCATCAGTATTTTTCATTTTTTTTATATGACTATAGATTGGTTATAATATTTCTAAAAACAATGTTCTTTGAACATTGTGAGTTTTAGAAATATCACTGCCTTCATTATCCTTATAGGAAATTTTTCACTATTCTATCAACCTTGCCATATTCATGGTCACCCTGCCACTCCTAAAAAACTCCTTATGGGCTTGTGCCACTCATCTCCATCCTTTTTCCTACCTATGACCTCATTACTTTGTTTTTCCCTTTCCCATAACTCCACTTTGAATCTAGGGTTACATATAGCCTAACTCATACCCATGATACCAAATTTCTTCAAGCATTGATGGTCTCAAAACTATCTATGTAGACTCTTTAGATAAATCAAGTACATTGGATCTTGGATCTTCAATACAAAACTTTGACAAATACTTTATTTTTCACTTGAAGCCTCCAAGCAAATTTTCAGTCAAAGACCATGTCAAAGAATCCTCCCACTAGGTCAATTAGGGTTTCATATGTTCCAAGGTCAATCACTGGTGTTTCACACACTTTTTTTCTTTGTTAGAATTTTATTCAAAGGTCTTGAATCGTTGAGACATGGTTATTCAAAAAACGATCGAAAAGCTTCCAAAGAATACTATCGTATCAAATTCAATGTTTGCAAGAGGTAAATGTAAACTTTGACACCACGGCAGGAGTGTTAAAAGGTTTATTAGCAGAAATTTGGTGAGGTAGGAGGTCTACTCCTGAATAAATACATATGACAGCAAAGAAGACAAGAAATAGTTGGTCTTAAGAATAACTAGGGTTTTTGAGCTTGATAGTCTAGTAGTGTCCCAAGCAGGCATAAAATGAAGAAATGACCATGGATGAGGTACACCAAAAAACCAAACATGAAGAGAAGTCTATCAAAGATTATTCATGAGATAGGGAAAAAGGTGAGGTGAACTCGACAGACATGGATGAACTCGAAATGGAAATAGAGAACTTAGAAGACAACACTGATGATTGTCTTAAAGCACTCCAGACACCTAGGGTTTTGGAAAGTGACTAGAGAAGGTGAAATGATGATGTCGAACCTCTTGATGACAACAAAGGAAGAGTGTGAAGGTGTTGTTGTGTGCAATCATCCTAAATTTTTCCAAGATGAAGGTGTCATTTCATCAAAGAGAAAAATTATAAATAATATCAGTAAGAAAGGTAAATTCAAGGTTTTCAATCACCTGCCAAGAAAAAGATATTAAGCTCCAAGGTGGAGAAAAAATAAGTTTCTGAGATGCTGCTACTATGGAAAGCATCCTAAAGTTGTCAGAAGTAAATTTATCATGCTTCAAGGAGTAAGAGAAAACTAAGTCAGTGTTTTCAGGAACCTGTAAATCAGAAGTGGACAAAGAAGGTTAAAAGCATGGTTTGAATTTTGTGGTGCAGGAAAAGGAGAGATTTTAAGGTGTTACATTGTGTTTGAATCCCAAATGTCCAAAATGAACATGTCAAATATCAAGGAGAAAAAGGAAAAGCCACTTCAATGTTTTTATGTCACCTCCAAAGTAAAATTGTTAAAGGACATCAAAAATACAAGGGAAGTCAACTTTATGACTTAAGCCTACCTGCAAACAGAAATGTAAATAATATCAGTAAGAAAGGCAAAAATGACTTCAAACATTAGGAAGTGGGTTTTCAAAAATTTAATCAAAAGTCCCAAGTCTATAAAATCTCATTTGGCATTTCAAATGAATCAATTTTGCCTTCAAGAGATCAAGAGTTGTCAAGGAGAGAAAAACTTGCGAAATTTCCAAGCGAAATTGGACAAATTTACTGGGCGCTGCGCACTCAGCTTGGCGTTTTGTGCCTAGGATCAGGTGCTGCACACTTAGCTTGGCATTGTATGCCGAGGATCGGGCGCTGCGCCCTTCGAACAGTTTTCTCGCGTATTTTATTAAGGCATTGTGCTCCTGGAAGTGGGCATTGCATTCTTGCTCGACAGGCCCAGTGAGGAAAAATTTTGGTGCTTTGCGCTCAGGTCTAAGCGCTGCGCGTTTGAGACTGAGCATTGCACCCTCAGACTGAGCATTGCACTCTTGGCTAGGACGACCTTTTAAGAATTTTGACCATTCAAATCACCTCAAGACTACTTCAAATCATCACCAATGATTTTTTAAGCACAGGCAGAGGTAAGTACATGTCATCCTACTATTTTCAAGAATTTTGTCATCATTTAATGGGAAGAATGGAATCCTTAGGAACAACCCTAAATTTCATGCTTGAAAACATTATCTGAACCTCACTCCATCTGCCTATAAATAATATCGGTTAAAACAAAGGATAATTTCACAACTGGGGTTTTCATCAAGTTATTTATCCTCTCTTTCAGCCTAATATACCTATACACTCACTCATCTCATTCAAAAAATATATTTTCATTCGATTACCATTTTTCATATAAGTTTCACATCAATGTTAGGGTTTGAAAGGCAGAGTGGTCAAAATTTCAGAAAGAGAGGACAATGGTAGTGAGGGAGAAGGAAAAATTCCAAGGAGGCATAAGCACAAGAGTGGAAAGATAAATAGGTTTGAACCCACTAACACAAGGGAGCTAATGGCATCTCCCCTTACTTTTCAATGTTTCAAGCATGTAGGATGCTTTGATTTTTGTGAGAAGGTACAGCAGGTGCAAAACCACCCTGAGGTAACTAGGATATTCATACTTAACTTGCATGAGAAACGAGTTAACCTTTCAGGGGTCAATTTTGAGCTATCTACAGATGTTATTTCCAATGCCACAGGCATACCTAGTATAGTGGAGAAATGGTTCAAGCAGGCCAATCTTGACATGATCTACTATGATCCATATTTAAAACCTGGGTACAAAGACCATAATAAATCCATCTTTCCTTTCTCTCACTTTCTTAATAGATATGTGCCTATGAAGAGGATCATTATGAAGTATTTTACATGTGAGGGAAGGTTCTCCCGGATTTACTCCTATCACATTAGGCTGCTTATTCACTTTACTAGGGTGAGGATGTTGCACCTACCCTATTACCTCTACAAAAGCATTGACACGATGTCCTATATTGTAAAAAAGAGAGACTATCCTCAGCAAATGCAAAGCCTGTTTCACCACTCTCTTATTAAAATTGTTGTTATGCATCAATTGCAGCAAAATGGTATTCCTTGGGAAATATTCATTGCCAATGAGGTGTTTACTTCTCGACAAGGCCAACAGCAGTAAGATGTCCCTTCATCTTCCCATCCTCTCGTTCCTCCATCCACTCACACTCCCTCACCACATGATGACTCTTCCACCTCACCATCTACTTGCATTCCTTCACCTCAAAATAATCCTCCTTCATCACCCTCTCAAAATCCCTCACCATCATCTCATGGTACTAGTGCATCATACAATTAGGGAGATGAAAATGAAGAATCAAAAAATGAAGAAGATGGAAATGAGTAATCAAGCAATGAAGAAGAAGGAAATGAGGAGGCAGATGTTAGTGAGGCAGATGTCAATAAATAAGAAAGCAACAAGGAAAAGAGTAATGATGACAATAAGAAGGATGTCAGTGATAAAACAGAGAGTAAGGAGGTAGAGATCAGCAGTGATGATGTTGGCAATGATAAAGCGGAGAGAAACAATGATGGTGGATATAGGTCAGAAATCCAAGATATTATTGAGGAAAATGTAAATGAAGAAGATTCCAATGAGTCTGAAAATAGTGAGGCACATAACAGTGGTGATGAGAACAATGAAGAGAATAGTGAAACTCATATAAGTAAGACAAACAGCAGTGAGGATAAGGAAAATGAGATTGATGTCAATGAGGCAAATATAGTGAGGCAGAAGAAGGCAGGGAAGAAGGAAACCGTGAAGCAGAAACCAATGAAGAAGAAAGCAATGAAGAAGTCAGTGAGGATGTTGACAGTGGCTCAAAGAACCTTGATGGCATTAATAACAGTTGAGCACATGAAAATAAGACATATGGAATTGAGATAAGTAACATTGAACCTCTTCCTTTGACCTACAACAGGAGAAATATGCATGTTTTTGTTGCCTCTAAGAGGCAAGGGGCTATGCCTTCTACATCAACCAAGCACCTTGAAAAAGGTTAGGGAAAGGTCATTAATTAGGTAGAAGAAGACAAGCATGAGATTGGACAATAATTCCAGATTATTCATGTTGACAGTGATGATGAAAATGAGGCGAGGATCTCAAACATGTTGCTCAAAAGAAAATATGCCCAGATCAAAGACATGAAAACAAACCTAGGTAGGGCTAAGAATTTCATCCACTATTTTGAGGTTAGAAACAAGGAAGTGGAGGCACAAAAGGCCATCTATGAGATTAGAGCTATCAGAGCTTGGAAAGAGGTTTCAAAGACAATGGTAAATCTAGATGAATTATTGGAGACTTATGATGACATGGAGGAAGAGGAATAACAACTTCCTAGGAGGAGGCCAAGAACAATTGGCTTAAAGAAGGCCTTAGCCGATGAGAGAGAGCAAGAGGTAGCCTTGGAAGAGAAGCTCACTCCAAGTGAGCTGCTAACATGGAGATTGAATATGATCAGGAACCTTGGATTGAGAGGGAAAATATACACTTATAGGGTCTGTTGGAGAAGACCAGGCGGGACCTTGACCTCCAGAAGAAGATGGCAAGGAATTATGCCTTAAGAAACAAGATTGCAAAGGCCAAGCTAAAAAGAGCCCTTGCAAAGATTCAAGCCCTAAAGGAGGAAAAATATAAAGAAAACCTTAGCATCCTTGCCGATGCATCCCTAGAGGCATCCCAAACATAATCAACAAGGTAAATCCAAATTTTGGCATCTTTTCATAAATTTTTTCTTTTGACTATTTTGAAGGGCCAAAGGCACAACACCACTGGATTTGCACTATTTTTTGGGGCACTCTTTTGAGGAAAAGTTTGTATTCTTTAGTTCATATTTCCAAGTACCTCACCCACAAAATATTTCATCTCATTTGGAGAAGAACTGGTACTCCATAAGTGCCAAAAAGATGCAAACAATCAACTTTCTTACTATTTTCAGAGCTGGCGTTGTGCCCTGAGTAGTATCCGGAGATTGCATTTTTTATCATGTCAATGAAGTCCAATAAGAAAAATAAAGGAATTTTTGGAAATTATACTGGACAAGCTTTCCAACGAGCTATCATGGAGCTCATTTGGACACCTAGAAGGCCTCCGAATATTGGTTACAAAACAAGCAATTTTTCCAAGTGCTAGCGTTGCGCCCTTGGTGTGGCATTGCACCCTTGAACCTTTGTGTTGTGCCCTTGCAAAAAAGTCAAAAAAACACACTTGGAGATATTTTGGAAGTTATTGAGGAGCCTCAAAGTCAGTTTTTTTCCAAATTTGGTTGAGTTATTTTTGCATTTAATGAATTTAGATATTTGTGCCTTAGGCCTTGCATGGTCTCATAGGACAAAAATGACATTTATGAGTAATTAATGGTTTCTAAAAACCTAGTTAGGGTTTTGGTCCTCCTTTATAGTTAAATATTGCATTGAGGCCCCATTGCACATGCTGGTTGATTATTGAGAAGAATATAATAGACTTGAATATTAAGGGGAAATTGGCTTTGGATTTTGTGGATGTCTTGATTTCCATAACAATGGAGCAAGCTCACTTGCAGGATTCATGAACATAGTTAATGGTGATGTCTTTCATACTTAGTTATTTTTTTTTATGTTATAATTTTGTTTCATCTTTCTCATGCAGTAGGACATAAATTTTAGGCTAGGAAATGTTGTTTAGACGAACCTTAGCTATGTCTGCTTTCTATTGCTTGTATGTTTTCCTCTGCTAGGTCAGATTAGAGAATTCTTAAATGCTCTCTAGTTCCACTTATGCTTGTTTATATTAAGAATGATTTAATGGAGCTAATGTCAAAGTATTTTATGGTTAGCCCTACTCTTTGATGTAACTTAAACATTGTTTTTGAGATATTTTCTTTGAATTATTTCTAATTAGGGTTTAGTTGAAGAGGTTTATGGTTTGCCCTGCCCTTTTTTTCATCTTAAATGGTTGCTTTGAAGGTATTTGTAGTTTGATTAAGGAAATTAGGAGTTCCCTACTCTTTCATTATTAATATATGTTGTCTTAGATGTTTTCTTTTCCTGAAGGTAAAATCACTAGAAGATTTACAAGTTTCTTGCCTTCTATGGCTCACTAGATTTTTATTTTAATGTTTACTTGTTAGGGTTTTGTCAAAGAAGTTATTGGTATGCCCTATCTTTGGTTACTTATTTATGCATAGTGATCTAAAGGGCTATTCCTGTTAAAGTAATTTTTAAAGGATTCTTAACTTCCCTTTACACCTACTATGTTCACAAGTTAATGTTTACCTCACTCAGATAAGCTTTTAGATCCATTTGGCTTTGTTAGACTTGCCCTGTGATATACCCTTGACCTATTGTTGTACTTCTTGAGACCTTTTGCAGACTCCATAGCCCAATGGTTTAAACCTCTCTCACTATATCTATTCTTCTTGAAACCCACCCAACCAACCAACCAAACAAAAAAACCCTAATCACTATAACTAGCCTAAAATCAAAACCCTAAAATCAATCAAGTTCACATCTTTTACACAAATATAGAGAGAGCCCTCTCTGAGTCCAGGAAGGCTAGGTCATAGGACTTGAAATACTAGTTTGATGTTACCCCTATACATTTGGTCTTTCCAATATGACAAATTACGGGGACCTAACATAATGGCAACTCCACTGGGGATTCTGAGTCAATAAACATCCTATGCACTCCTTAAAACCTCATAAAACCCATGTCAATAATATCTTCTGACTCACCACCTAACATATGGTGATCATAATGGGGATCTAAATAAGTAATAAGCTTAGACATTCCTTAAGTGCTCAAAAATCCCTTGTAAAACTTAGAAAAATAAAGTGTTAGCCAAGAGCTATATCTAGTTGATTCATCATACTAGCACCATGTTGACCATACTAGAGAACACTCATTGACAAGCTTAGTGTTACATAAAAAACTCAGAAAACCCAAAAATATCCTTAGATTGGTATTCATTGGTTGATGGTGGACAACAAGTATAGCCTTAAAATAGTAAGCATCATCCACTTGGTGACTCCATTGGTCTTTAGTAGCCCTGTTGACCCCACTATTTCCGGCAGACTCCTTTACGAATGCACTAATCAATCTTGATAGAAGGAAACCGAACTAAATATTGTATGACTTCATTCATCTTTAAGATAGGTCTGCTTCTCCAAACCCTTACAAACTTTCAGCCTCTCTTGCTGATGGTGGAAAACAAATTTGAAATCATCCACCTCGTGACTCCACAATTCTCAATAGACCTAAAAGAATCCACTAGTAGAAGACTCCAGACTAGTTATAAAGACGCAGTGGCCCTTCCCTCTTGCTAATTGAAAACATGGATCCCAGGATACAATGAAGGTATGCTCCAATGAATAGAGATCACATTCATGGATTCCCACACAAAATGCCTTAGATAAATTGGGATATAGACTTGCATGTTTTCCAAGATGAAAAAAATAATGACCCCTTGTTACATCTCATTAAATTTCATATACATACATGGAAGTTAAAGGTTGAATGGCATGAGGACTGCTTCATAAAAATGTTTATGGCAACATTGGAGGGTAAGGCAAGGGAATGGTATGAAGGCCTGGACCCTGGCACCTTTTCTTCTTTGAAATATTTCCACAAGGTGTTTTATGGACATTATAAAGAAAATTTTCCATCTTTATCATTAGCTGAAAATCGTTGTAATCAATCTAAAGATCTCATACAATACCTTGTAAAAATTGATGGAAATTTGGAAAATTGGCATCCTGAGGATCTATTAGAGGAAATTCATGCACTTCATACTCAAGATAACCATCATGAAAACCAAAGGTAGTTTATTAAGGATGAAATCAATCAGGAAATAAATGATGATCCACAAGATCTCCTTAAAGGGACAAGTGATGATTCATCGTCTTTTTTGTGTAAGGCTCAAGAAGACATACAACCTTATGATATTTCCCAAGATAAAGAAGACCACTGTATTTCAATCCCAAGAAAAGAAAAAAATATTGCCCATAAACACCCGCTTTCTAATCCATACTACCATAGATCAAAAAATACACTTATAGATCAACATATGGTAGAGAAATTTTCTAATCTAGTGAACATATTAGATAACATTCCTTCAATGAATAAGTTGCCTTGGTATAATCAATATGATGATGATTATGTCCTCCAAACTCAAGCTAACACTATAGAAAAATAAATGATCAGGTTGTTGGACAAAGTCAATCATTTTCAGTAGCTCAAATACAGTAATCAACAAAGAAAGATTAGCTATGAAAGTGAAGAAGAAAGTGTAGAAAGTTCGGAAGAAAGGGAAGGATCTTTTCCTTTTTGTTGTACTTCATTTCAGTTCATCAAGGACAACCTTAACACAATCAGAAATCAACATTATTTGGGTATTTATTTTAACAACGAAGAAGACATTCATCCCTATGACCATCCTTCACAAAAGAAAGAGAGAAATTGTAGTTCTATCCAAAGAAAACATAAAATGCATCCTCCTTTAACAGAAGAATAAATCAATCAGATTCTGAACAGGTAGCTAGCCTCACAATTTTTATTTAAAGAAAATATTTCTATTTGTTCCACTGCTGACCTATCCATTGATGCAGTTTTTCATACAGAAGCTATAGAACAGAGTAATGCTAAGTTTCCTCCTCTAGAAGACCTATTGCCAGAAGATGTTCCCGATGAGGACCTCCAGATAGAATTCAGCCTGTGCAGTCAAAGAATACCATGTTTCCTTAAAGAAAACATATAATTACACTATGAGAATGCCAAATCAGATCATTAAGAAGGAGAGGGAGAGACTCTTTCTCAAAATAATCTCAAGCTTAACAAAGTGGAGCAAGGGATGCTCTTGAATAAAACTGATTATTCAAACCCTCAGGGCCAGTTATTATTCAAAGACCCTTTGTTATTTTCTTAGAGGCATATAAAGGAGGAACATGCTATGCCAAGAGCACTTTGTTCCAGAGTGTAAATAAGATCTTGAGCACTGCTGTTCAAAAGCAAGTGAGATGGGAGAGGTTTAAATGGAAATCAATCATCTAATCACTTACTTTATTGGCTACATTGGAAAAGAGAGTTCAACTAATGTAGACATGCCTCTAAGTTAGATTAGGATAGATAGGTATGAAAATAAGCTCAGCACTATGAGCATTTTTCTAGCTTTACTTTCATATTGTTTTGACAAAAAGGAAGAAAAAAAAAACAAAAAAACAAAGAAAATAAAAAATATGGCAGGAAAAAAGAAGAGGTATAGGCCCATACCAAAAAAGATTATTTTTGAAAGTGTGCAAGCCTAAATGCAATTGCTTTTGTAGAAAAGAAAGTCTTGTTCAATCATCTAACCTAATCATGATTGAACATATTTTAAATATCTGTTGATAGGTTAGTGAAAGAAGATTTACCAAATCATGTAAACTTGGCTTATCAGTAAATTAGATTAGGAAAAGATATTTGGTTTCAATTCTCAAATCTAAACCAAAGGAGAAAGAGAAGGATAGGTAAGAAACTATGAATCATTAGCCCTCAAATTTCTAGTTTCACTTGTACAAAAATAAAATTTGTGTGCAGCTTGTCCAAAATTCCACAACCCATGACAAATCAGATTTCTTAAACTTGGTTTGATCATGTTTTAAATTCCATGTTAGTAGGTTAGAGAATGAAAATATGTCAAATAGCTTAACCTTGACAGATAAGTAGACTAGGTAGAGAATAAAAGAGTTCATTCGCCTAATATGAACTTTTGGATGACATAAGGGTAGAAGTAGATAGTTTAATTCTTTCAAAAGAAAAGAATGTCAAGGGTTTGCCAATCCAACTGCACCGAATTTAAGAAACAATGTTAGGTAAAATAAGAAGGGTACGTAGAGCTGATATTGAAGCAATCATGTCTTTTGAGATTTTTGAGATCATAACTTCAAGGGAACATCAACAAAATAAGTAGGAGAGATCTGCCAAGTACAAGTAAGGTATTGATCTTCAAAACTCATAGATCTGAACTCTGAGGTTCTTGACACCTCCTAAAAAAGGAGCTGCCCTCCCCAAGTGGAGCCACTGTTAGTCATCAGTATTTTTCATTATTTATAGATGACTATATATTGGTTCTAATATTTCTGAAAACAACATTATTTGAACATTGTGAGTTTTAGAAATCTCACTACCTTCATTATCCTTATAGGGAAATTTTCACTACTATATCAAACTTTCCATATTCATGGTCACCCTGCCACTCCTAAAAAAATTCTTATGGGCTTGTGCCACTCATATCCATCCTTTTTCCTACCTATGACCTCATTACTTTGTTTTTCCCTTACCCATAACTCCACTTTACATCTACGGTTACCTATAGCCTAACTCATTCCCATGATCCCCAAGTTCCTCAAGCATTGGTGGTCTCAAAACTATCTCTGTAGGCTATTTAGATAAATCAAGTACATTGGATCTTGGATCTTCAATACAACACTTTGAGAAATACTATGTTTTTCACTTGAAGCCTCCAAGAAAATTTTTAGTCAAAGACCGGGTCAAAGAATCCTCCCACTAGGTCAATTAGGGTTTCATATGTTCCAAGGTCAATCATTAGTGTTCAGACACTGTTTTTCTTTGTTAGAATCCGGTTCAAAGGTCTTGAAATTTTGAGACGTGGTTATTCAATAAAAGATATAAAAGTTTCCAAAGAAGACTAGCTTATCAAATTCAAGATCTACAAGAGCTAAATGTAAAATTTGACACTTCTACACAAGTGTTAAAAGTTTTATCAACAGAAAGTTGGTGAGGTAGGAGATATGATCCTGAATAAAGACATCTGGCAGCAAGAAAGAAAGGAAACACTTGGTCTTAATAAGAACTAGGTTTTTTGAGCTTGATCGTCCAATAGTGTGCCAAGCAGGGATCAAATGAAGAAATGACCATGGAGCAAGCACACCAAAAAACCAAGCATGAAGAGAACTCTATCATATATTATTCATGAGATAGGGAAAAAGGTGAGGTGAACTGGAGGGAAATGGATGAACGTGAAAGCACTATAGAGAACTTAGAAGACAACAATGGTGATTGTGTTAAAGCACTCCATATGCCTAGGGTTTTGGAAAAGTGACAAGAGAAGGTGAAATGATGATTTTAAACCTCTATATGACAACAAAGGAAGGAGTGTGAAGGTGTTGTTGTGTGCAATCATCCCAAAGTTTGCCAAGATGAAGCTGTTTTTTCCTCAAGCAGCAGAAGTATAAAGAATATTAGTAAGAAAGGTAAATTCAAGGTTTTCAGTCACCTGCCAAGAAATAGATGATTTGATCTCCAAGGTGGGGACAAAATAAGTTTTTGAGATGTTGCTACTGCAGAAAGCATCTTAAGGTTATAAAAAGTAAATTTATCATGCTTCATGGAGTAAGAGAAATCTAAGTTAGTGTTTTTAGGCACCTGCAAATCAGAAGGGCCAAAGAAGGTAAAAAACATTGTTTGAATTCCATGGTGCAGGCAATGAGAGTTTTGAAGCTGTTACTTTGTGTTTGAATCCCAAAGGGCCAAAATGAACATGTCAACTCTCAAGGAGCAAAATTAAAAGCCATTTCAATGTTTTTATGTCACCTACAAAGAAAAACTATTAAAGGACATCAAAAAGACAAGAGAAGTCAACTTTATGACTTAAGCTTACCTACAAATAGAAATGTAAAGAATATCAGTAAGAAAGGAAAAAATGACTTAAAACATTAGGAAGTGGGTTTTAAAAATTTTAATCAAAAGTCCCAAGTCTATAAAATCTCATTTGTCATTTAAAATGAATCAATTTTTCCTTCAAGAGACCAAGATCAATCAAGGAGAGAAAAACTTGTGAAATTTCTAAGTGAAATTGGACAAATTTTCCTAGTGCTACGCGCTCAACTTGGAACTGCGTGCCTCAGATTGGGCGCTGCGCCCTTGGAAAAGCTTTCATTTGTATTTTCTTAAGGAGTTGTGCACCTGGAAGTGGGCACTACACATCTGGAAGAGTGCCGCGCTCTTGCCCGACTGGCCCAGTGAGGAAAAATTTTAGTGCTGCGCGGTGAAGTCTGAGCGCTGCACCCTTAGACTGAGCACTGGGCTCTTAGCCAGGAGGGCCTTTTAAGCATTTTAACCATTCAAATCATCCCAAGACTACTTAAAATCATCACCAAAGGTTTTTCAAGCACAATCAATGATAAGTACAAGTCATCCTCCCATTTTCAATTATTTTGTCATCATTTAATGGGAAAAATGGAACCCTAAGGAACAACCCTAAATTTCATGCTTGAAAACACTATCCGAGCCTCACTCCATCTGCCTATGAAGAATATCAGTTAAAAAAAAGGGTAATTGCACAGTTGGGGTTGTCATCAAATTATTTAGCCTCTCGTTCAGCCTAATATACCTATATACTCACTCATGTCATTCAGAAAGCAAACTGCCATTGCATTACCCTTTTTCATATCAGTTTCACATGAGTGTTTTGGTTTCAAAGGTAGAGTGTTCAAAATGTCGGAAAGAGAGGACATTGGTATTGAAGGAGAAGGTAAAATGAAAATGATGCATGAGCACAGAGGTGGAAAGATAAATAGGTTTGAACCCCCTAACACAAGGGAGCTAATGGCATCTCCCCTTACTTTTCAATGTTTCAAGCATGTAGGATGCTTTTATTTTTGTGAGAAGGTACATCAGGTGCAAAAACACATAGACCCAACTAGGCTCTTCATACTTAACTTGCATTAGAAACAAGTTAAACTTGCAAGGGTCAATTTTGAGCTATCTACATATGCTATTGCTAATTCCACAGGCATACCTAGTGTAGGGGAGAAATGGTTCAAGCAGGCCAATCTTAACATGATCTACTATGAGCCATATTTAAAACCTAGGTATAAAGACCAAAATAAATACATCTTTCCTTTCTCTCACTTCCTTAATAGATATGTGCCTATGATGAGGATCATTATGAAGTATTTTACATGTGAGTGAAGGTTCTCCCAGCTATACCTATCACATTAGGCTGCTTAAGCACTTCACTAGGGTGAGGATGTTGCACCTACCCTATTACCTCTACAGAAGCATTAAAAAAATGCCCTATATTATAAAAAAAAGAGACTATCCTCTGTAGATGAAAATCCTCTTTCACCACTCTCTTATTAAAATTTTTGTTATGATTAAATTGTAGCAATAGGGTATTCCTTGGGAAACCTTCATTGCCAATGAGGTGTTTACTTCTCCACAAGCCCAACAGCAGCAAGATGTCCCTTCATCTTCTAATCCTCCCATTCCTCCATCCACTCACACTCCCTCACCACATGATGACTCTTCCACCTCACCATCTACTCGCATTCCTTCACCTCAGAATAATCCTCCTTCATCACCCTCTCACAATCTGTCACCATCATCTCATGGTACTAGTGCATCAAACAATGAGGGAGATGAAAATTAAGAATCAAACAATGAGGGAGATGGAAATGAGGCATTAGGGTAATTTTGAGGTCTAAAATGGGCCTCCTAAGAAAAATGTACACCCAAAATAAACTTTATAAGAACTAATAGGATTCAATATGATGATGTCAACCATGGGGGATGATTCACCATTTTTTAAGTAAAAGGGTAAAAATAACAAAAAATAATAAAATAATAAAACTACTTTTTCAACTCATATTTTCAACTTATCTCCCAAATTTTTTACTCACATTTTGAGCAGGAGTACTTGTTAGATGTGCCGGGGATCGAATTTAAGGAAATCATTATCCCTGGGCCTCGACAAATCATATTCACTCTCTAATCAGGTGAGCACAAAGAGTTGAAGAGTTGCATATCTCTCACCTTGGCGACTCCACTATTGTTTGTTGATAAATCTATTGGTAGTCCTGGCTCCTCGTAAGCCACATCTGAGGTCAGATACATCACAGTCAAAGACACCTTCAATGTCTAACCCTGAGAAGATTATACATAGAAGAAGTTGGAAAGAAAATAAATCAGCCCGTGATGAGATCCCTGAATATTCTATAGAAGATTATCCATCCTCTTCTTCTCAAGAAATCCAAGTAGAAAATCCTGACTCCACTGAGGAAAATCCTGAATATTACTCAGATAGCCCACCCTGGGGAAGTGCTAGAACTAAAGAGAACTTTCATCCTACCCCTGAGGCTAAGGAAGTTAAAGAAGTTACAGAAGTAGCCCCTGTTAATCGTGAATTGTTTCCATCTACACCTCAAGCTTCTGTACAATATATTCCCGTTGTTATTCATACTCCACTTCCACCTCCGCCTCTTCCTCCTTTTGTACATCAGATTGTTGCACAAGCCCCACCTCCTCCAATGGCTAATGTTCCAGACTCTTATCAGAAAATTGTGCAGTGAAAGGCATTTTTTGTATACATCTTGTAAAGTTTGTGTGTGAAGGATCAGAGCCTGTAGGGTCTCAGTGAGGATGAGTTCTATCTGTAATGAGGATTCTGGTCTTTGATATTTCACAGTATGTAACCTTCTCTTATGTGATTAATACAACATTTCATTTCATATATCTTCTTGTATCATGTACTGGAATGCGAGTGCCTCACTGATCTTAGGTAAGGATTCATCCTAGTTGATGCCCATATTTGGATCAGTCAAATGCTTTAAATATGGCTTAGTCATGATATACTGTTTCATGTTCCTTTCATTCATCTTTCTACTATATTAGTTTCTTTAGGAGGGTGATTTTAAAATGCCATTGTCATGTATGTATTCTTAGAATGATAAGCCCATATGTGGTTCTATTGTGTATCTGAGTATCATACCAAAGTTAACTAATATCCTCTTATGCTTCTTTCCCTGCATACACCTTCTGATATTTAATTTCTGTGGCATATTATTTGAATCGGCCCTCTTTACAGTAAATTGTCTCTTAATTGTCTGATGCTTTTTGTGTTGGAGCTTTGCATTTTGTCTCTGTAATACTACTCTCTCTGTGGCAGTTTCTGTAAGTTCTGGTCCCATTTAAATTCATTTCCTTGTTCTACAAGAGATAGCAGGAGAGCCTTTTGGATTGACACCCAAGTTATATTATGTGCTCCTTGCTATGATAAGATTTCCTAGGCACTGGTCTATGGCAACTCTAGGATGTCTCTAGGAGTGACAACAATTGTTGAAAACAAGATGCAAAATTTAATTCCTCATCCAAGGAGTACCCATGTTGCATAATTTCGATGGAACTTTCTATGCGAAAAATGATAAATACATCAAAAAATGTGATTGCAATTTTCATGTATTTCTCATTTTTTGTTTAGAAGGGTCCATAGAAAGTATGCAACATGGGTACTCCTTGGATGAGGAATTAAATTTTGCATCCAATGAGTACTCCCGCTCGAAATGTGAGTAAAAAATTTGGGAGATAAGTTGAAAATACATGTTGAAAAAATAGTTTTTTCCTTTTTTCCCTCTAAAATTTGATGATGTCATCAAAACTTGTTTTATTATTTCCGCTATTATTTTATAATTTCATTAGGATTCCCATTTTAGACCTCAGAATTCCCCTAATGGACGCAATAAATGAAGAAGAAGGAAATGAGGAGGCAGATGTTAGTGAGGTAGATGTTAGTAAAGAAGAAAGAATCAAGGAAAAGAGAAATGATGATGGTATGGAGGACGTCAGTGATAAAAGAGAGAGCAATGAGGTAGATATTAGTAATGAAAATGTTGGTAGTGATAAAGCAGAGAGCAGTAATGATGATGGAAATAGGTCAGAAAACCAAGATATCAGTGAGGCAAATGTAAATGAAGAAGATGCCAATGAGTCTGAAAAAAGTGAGGCACATGACAGTGGTGTTGAGAACAATGAAGAGAATAGTGAAGCTCATAGCAGTAAGGAAAACAATAGTGAGGATAAGGAAAATGAGGTTGATGTCAATGGGGCAAATATCATTGAGGATATTGACAGTGGCTCAAAGAGCCTTGATGGAACTAATAGCAATAGAGAACATGACAATAAGACATATGGCACTAAGATAACTAGAATTTAACCTTTTCCTTTGACCTACCAAAGGATAAATAGGCATGTCTTTGTTTCCTCTAAAAGTCAAGCGGCCATGCCTTCTACATCAACCAAGTAACTTGAAAATGGTAAGGGAAAGGTCATTAATGAGGAAGAAGAAGACCAACATGAGACTGAACAATAATTCCAGCTTATTCATGTTGATAGTGATGATAAAAATGAGGCTAGGATCTCAAACATGTTGCTCAAAAGAAAATATGCCCACATCAAAGATCTGCAAACAAACCTAGGTAGGGCTAAGAATTTCATCCATTATTTTGAGGTTAAAAACAAGTGGCTAGAGGCACGGAAGGAAATATATGAGATCAGAGCTATCAGAGCTCGGAAAGAGGCTGCAAAGAAAAAGGTAAAGCTAGATGAAGCCTTGGGGACTTAGGATGACATGGAGGTAGAGGAAGAACAACTTCCTAGGAGGAGGCAGGGAACCATTGGCTTAAATAAGGTCTTAGCCAAGGAGAGAGAGCAAGAGGTAGCCTTAGCAGAGTAGCTCACTCCAAGTGAGCTTCTTACCATGGATATTGACTATGATCATGAACCTTGGATTGAGAGGGAAAATATACACTTAGAAGGTATGCTAGAGAAGACCAGGAGGGACCTTTACCTCCAGAAGAAGATGGAAAGGCATTATGCCTTAAGAAACAGTATTACAAGGGCCAAGATCAAAATGGCCCTTGCAAATATTCAAGCTCTCAAGGAGGTGAAAGATAAATAAAACCTTAAAATCCTTTCTCATGCATCCCTACAAGCATCCCAAACATAATCAACAAGGTAAATCCAAATTTTGGCATCTTTTTGTAAATTTTGGTTTTTAACTGTTTTGAATGGCCAAAGGCGCAGCGCCACTGGAAGTGCGCTCTTCTTTGGGGCACTCTTTTAAGAAATTTTTTTCTTTTTTTGGTACATCTTTCCAAGTACATCACCCAAAAAACATTTCAGCTCATTTGGAGTAGAACTGGTACTCCAAAAGTGCCAAAAACATGCAAAAGATCAACTTTTTCCCTATTTTAGAGCTGGCGCTGCGCCTTGAGTAGTATTCAAAGAGTGTGTTTTTGAGCAGGTAAATTAAGTCCAATCAGAAAACTAAAGGCTTTTTTCGAAAGTAGACTGGACAAGCTTTCCAATGAGCTATCATGAAGCTAATTTTTACACCTAGAAGGCCTCCAAATCTTGGTTACCAAATAGGCCATTTTTCCAAGTGCTCACGCTGTGCCCTTGAACCTCTATGCTGCACCTTGGAAAAAAAGTCAACAAACCACACTTGGAGATATTTTGGAAGTTATTGAGGAGCCTCAAAGTTAGTTTTTTGCCAAAGTTGGTTGAGGAGTTATTTTTTCATTTAATGAATTAGGAAATTTGTGCCTTGGGCCTTGCATGGTCTCATAGGACAAAAATGACATTTATGAGTAATTAATGGTTTCTAAAACCCTATTTAGGGTTTTGTTCCTCCTTGCTAGTTAAAAACTGCATTGAGGCCTCATTGTACATGTTGGTTGATTATTGTGAAGAATATCATAGACTTGAAGATTGAGGAGAAATTGGCTTTGGATTTTGTGGATGTGTTGATTTGCATAACAATGGAGCAAGCTCACTTGCAGGATTCATGAACATAGTTAGTGGTGATGTCTTTCTTATTTAGTGCTTGTTTTCTTATGTTATCATTTTGTTTCACCTTTTTCATGCAGTAGGACATAAAGTTTAGGCTAAAAAATGTCTATAGAGGAACCTTAGCTCTGTCTGCTTTATATTTCTTGTATGTTTTCTTCTGCTAGTTTAGATTAGAGAATTTTTAAATTCTCTCTAGTTCCACTAATGCTTATTTATCTTAAGAATTATTTAATGGAACCAATTTCAAAGGAGTTTATGGTTAGCCCTTCTCTTTGATGTAACTTAAACATTGTTTTTGAGATCTTTTCTTTGAAGTATTGCTAATTAGGGTTTAGCTGAAGAGGTTTATGGTTGCCATGACCTTTTTTCATATTAAATGCTTTCTTTGAAGGTATTTGTAGTTTGATTAAGGAAATTAGGAGTTCCCTACTCTTTGATTATTACTATATTTTGTCTTAGATGTTTTCTTTGCCTCAAGGTTAAATCACTAGGATATTTACAAGTTTCTTGCCTTCTATGGTTCACTGGATTGTTTTTTTAATGTTTACTTGCTAGGGTTTGGTCAAAAAAGTCATTGGTATGTCCTGTGTTTGGTTACTTTTTTATGCATAGTGATCTTAAAGGTTATTCTTGTTGAATTATTTGCTAAAGGATTCTTAACTACCTTTTGCACCTACTATGTTCACAAGTTAATGATAACTTCAATCACATAAGATTTTAGATCCATTTGGCTTTGTTAGACTTGCCCTATGATATACCCTTGACCTATTTTTGTACTTCCCGAGACCTTTTGCAGACTCCATAGCATAATGGTTTAAACGTTTGTCACTCTATCTATTTTGATTGACAACCCACCCAGCCAAACAAACAAACATAAAAACCCTAATCACTATAACTAGCGTAAAATAAAAACCCTAAAATCAATCAAGTTCACATCTTTTACACAAATATAGAGAGAGCCCTCTCTGAGACCAGGAAGGCTAGGTCATAGGACTCCAAAGACTAGTTTGATGTTACCCCTGTACATTTGGTCTTGCCAATCTGACAAATTACGGGGACCTAACAATATCATGATAATAATATATTGTAATTGTCAATTCATTATGTCAACTAGTTTATTCTTGATCCATACTTTTCACATGGTAAGGAAATCCAATCCTAAACCATTTCTTCTAACTTTGTACATTATGGGGCAATATATTACACGTCATTTTTTCACATTCAAACAAATGGCCTTCAAATTGGACCTATCATCATCCATTCACACTTTTCAATCATCCCCTGCAAAGCCAAAAGAATCCCTATCTAGACGTTGTGAGATTTTTTATTAAACTGTGTAAAAACTTTAATTTAAGAATCCATCACACTTTTTCTCTTGCCAAACTATAATGGTGCAGGCTGAACACATAGAAACTATGTTTTTCAACATAGGTTTCTCTTACAAAAAGTGCGATGACACCTTGAAAGAAGTAAAAATAAACAATAATTTTGAAGTTTCTCTCTCTAGAGCTTCATGAGTGGTTTCAACCATTTATTGTTAGATACGATCTTGAAATACTTTGAATGAGGTCCTATCTCTTATCCCCTAGAAATTACCTCAATCTAAAGAAGATCTAATCCCTAAAATGGTAAATCAAAAAACACTTCATTACCCAATAATTTCATTACTTTCCATTGAGTCTCAGATGCCTTTTGGAGACTCAGAGTTATGCCCTTATGCTGCTCATTTTTGTCTAGAGGTACATAATCAATCTATGTGCTTTAGGAGTGATTGAAGGCTTACCATTGTGGAAAAGGAAGGATAAGACCGCTCAAAGAGATTCATAAAGTCAAGGCCTACAAGGGTTGTAATTTTTCCTACCATTATTAATACGAAAGTGCATTTTTTCTCCAATGAATTATGTCTTTATTATTCATATGTAGAACATGAATCCTTTACTTCTTGTTTAGAGTTCTTTGTATATGCTGTTTTGTATATGTTTTTCTCTTTCTTGTTTTAGATGATTTGTAGGTTCCACTTATAGAAATTGGGTTTGGAGTTGAAACTAAAAAGTAAGGAGGAGGAAGCTTGCATTAGATTCCAGGTAGCTTTTCCTTTCATATTTCAAACATCTATTAGGAAAAAAAAATTAGTTTTTTCTTGGTTGTTTCTAAGCTAAGATATTAGGTGTAGGGAGATTTATTTTTTCCAAATAAATAATTTATCCACAAAACAAACACCAATTATTGTTTTATATTAGTTTCTTATTTCAGTTGTTTTCTATTTTTGGTAATTTTTAAGTCTTAAAATTTTAGATTCATTTTTAGGCCCTCAATGGCATTTTTTTGAGGAAAAGGGAAAACATGGATGAAAGGTTGATGTTTTTAGTTGAAATTTGTTATCCTCAGGTATGCCTTTCTAATGGATGTTCATGCATTCCAAACGAAGACCGTATGCCAAATTTACGACCTTGAGTAATTGATGTTCTAACTAACCTCGTCGGGTTCGATACCTTTTGGAGCTTCATCTCCTTGGTTTAAGCTTTTGGATGTTTAGGGTGTATCATTATTTCTTCATGATAAAATGGTCGAGCCTCATTGTAAGAAAATTTGAAAAGCATGTAGTTGTCACATATATTCTCATATATAAGCTACCATCAACTGAGATAGTTTGATTTTATTATAAATGTAAATCATTTCAACATTTTCTATTTATTAA
This sequence comes from Pinus albicaulis, assembly GCA_034641835.2. Lineage (NCBI taxonomy): Eukaryota > Viridiplantae > Streptophyta > Pinopsida > Pinales > Pinaceae > Pinus > Pinus albicaulis. The sequence continues at coordinate 1,563,534,770 of CM076582.1, forward strand.
TTGAATTTAAATTTCACTATATCCCTACTTTACTATTTTAATTATGTATTTCATTTTGTTCCTTCATAAATATAGATATGTGGTATCAGAGTGGTATGCTCTTTCTTTGTTTTTTTGTGCATGTCCCTAAGGAGGTTAGCATATAAGGACTTGGGACTCAAAATTATTAAACCCCTGCAAGACCATCCTCACCGACCTCAATGGCCTTCCATGTCAGGAGAAAAAAAAGATGAGGGAAAATGATATTTTAGAAAATTTTTGCTTGAATAAGCCCTCGACTGAGATATGAATGAGATGATGGATAAATTTTCCTAGATCCTTTGATGAATACAAATAGGTGAAGAATATTCATCTAACAGTCACTTCAGCGGAACTTCCCCTCTTAAGGTTTAAGTGAATTTTGACATTTCCATATTTGAAGTCCAAATAGACGCTAATGCTCTAAACAAATATTAAAATTTGTTGGAAGGAAAATTCATTCCATAATTTTTTTCGATTGAGAAATGATTAATTTTTCACTCCTTAAGGCTATCCCCCAAGTCAAGGACTATTAGAAAAATTGTTTTGAGAAAAGTTCCGAGGAGGAATCCTCGCTATAATTCTTATCTACACCCTTTTGAAACTATTTCTGAGATGTTGTTAAGGAACAATATTTCCCTATTGGGAGCTATGTAGACAAGTACATAAAATGGACTACACTATGACAGGAAAGTGACCAGGAAGTGCTAAAGTTCATGAATATCTTTCATAGCATATATGTTAAGTTTGGTATTAAGGAATTTGAGCAACATCTGGTTCTCAATTACCATGGTTTTCTACATAAATACATCCGAGGATAAATGGATCTCTTGGAAATCTCCTCACTTGGTGTAGAATATTGAAACGTTTTCAAGATTGAGCAAAAATTTAAATGGAAGAAGCTTTACATTGCATTTGAAAATCAGACGCTGGGAAAGGGCACTCCCAAAATGTAGAGTAAAGGAAAAGGTCATGGTTGAATGAGCCAATAGAACCCCTTGAAGCCACAATAAAATAATATCAAGGGGAATACGAAGAAAGACACATGAAACTGTTGCGATTTACACAACAGCCCCTCTCACAACACATGTGAATGTTATGAAAAGCAATCACTATAGTTGAGATTACAACTTCAAATTCAAATGCATGTCCTGAATCCAAGACAAAACCTGATAAGGGGAAATAGATCATTGATGTAGAACCCAATTCCAATGTCTCCACCACCAAGGTTAATAATAATTATCCAAAAGGTCCCTAGGATGGTGAGCATCTCTTCCACTCACAGATATGGGTGAAGGGTACTCCACTATAGTTCACTGTCAATAGTGGGACTCAAAATAACCTCATCTCAGAATAGGTTGTTAAGTGGTTGTGACTATTAACAACACCACACCCACAACCATAGACCATCAGGTGTCTCCACCAAGGGAAAGATCTATGTGTCAGCCAACAATGTCTCATGCCCTACAACATCAATCCTTTCACATATGAGGTATTGTTTGATGTTTCTTCCATTTAATATTGTGATGTTTTATTAATCCAACCATAATTGTGAATGAATCATGCTATGTATGAGTATATACCTCATACAATTATTATTTCTTTGGGAAAAAGAGTATATATGATATCATAAGTAGTCCCATCCCTCATCAGTTGTTTAATATTTTCTAGGAAGTGAAGTAATATCATCTCCTTGATTGAGAAATTTTTTTTCTTCCCGATTCATTATCAGAGTAAGGGGAATATCATGACCACATCCATAGCCTCCAAAAGGGGCTGCACTAAAAAACAAAAGCAAGTGGATAAGGTCATGGAAGAGTACATGGACATCTTCTCCTCACCCATGAGGGTACCTTGGCATGTCATGTCAAGTATTCAATGAATATGACCCGCTGTGCACCTCAGCCTAATGGGCTAACATACCACCAGTATTTTCTGGAAAACAAATAAATAAAGTGGAAAATCCAAGAGTTTCTACAAGAACGACACATCCAAGTAAGTTCCTCACCTTGTGGGAGCCCAATTGTACTCATGCAGAAGAAAAATGGGACATGGACAGTATTTATTGATTATTAGGATTTGAAAATATTCACAGTCAGGAACAAATATTTGATCCCACAGATTGATGTCCTCCTTGACGGGCTCAAGGAGGCTAATAATTTCAACAAAATCGATTAGAAGTCCGACTAGCACCAAATTCCATTAAAACCCACAAATATATGGAAGACTACCTTTAAGTCCAATGATGTCCTCCTTGAGTGGTTGTTCATGCCCTTCGGGTTGAAAAATTCCCCTGCAACTTTTATGAGGTTGAGGGATGATATCTTGTGCCTTTCACCAACTCATTTGCAATTTTATATGTGGATGATATATGCATCTTCAACAAGATTTGGGCAGAGAATTTGTCGCATATTTGATAGGTCCTTGAAACCTTGTGGCAACACAAGTTATGTGCCAACCTAGAGAAATGCTCCATTGGAATGGATAAGGTCCAATATTCAAGCTACATAATTGATGATAAAGGTGTGCATGTGGATCCCGCTAATAACGAAGTCATTCGGGATTGGCCAACAATGGATACTCTAACATAGATTTGTAATTTCTTAGGCCTTTCTAGTTTCTCTCAAAAATTCGTGTTGAAATTCTCTCATATAAGTTAGCCATTGAGTCAAGTTACCAAGGGTGGAGAAAAATAATTTTTGTATGGTTTGAGTCACAACAAAAGGAATTCATTGAACTAAAACACTACCTTTTCTCTAGACCATTCCTCAGCTTGGTAGACATTTAAAAACCACTTGAGCTTGGGACAGATGCCTCAGAGTATGCTATTGGTTCACTCCTTACTTAGCAAGGGAATCCAATGGAATATCATAGTGAGACACTCTTTGATATTGTTTGAAGGTACCCTACTTATGATAAGGAAATTTTTCCTATCATGCACACTTGCCAATAATGAAAACATTATATTCTGATGAAGGAGATGATCGTCCACACAAATCACCGACCTCTTACATTTATGAAGAAACAGGGGAAGGTCCAACATTATCTCCATTAGAAATGGTCCACATACCTATAAAAATTCCATTTGAACATTAAATACCAGAAGGTTAGCACCAATCACGTCTCAGGCTGCATTAGCTGGACCTCAATTATGGCACTAAGCACATTTCTAAACTCTTTTGGGCATGAGACCTTTCCATGGCTACAACTATATGAAAATTACTCTGAATTCACTTCCAACTACAACATGTTGATGGTTGGAAAGCCAATTCAAGTCTTCCACCTTCAGGATCAACTGGTGTGCTATATGGGACATCTTTGTGTTCCTTCAAGAGAGCATGAGAAGGTGATTTTGGAAGCACGTTATAGTTGAGTTGTGGGAAACTTTAGTGTGGAAACGATAATGGAATTACTACAAAATTATTTTTACTGGCCAAAACATTGACAAAGGTTTGGTACATATATTAGATCCAACACTTCTTGTGCCATCTCCAAGCCAACTATTGAGAAGCAGGGTTTATACACTCTTCTACCTACTCCCAATGGGCGTTTAGAATCTGTATCCATGAACTATATCTCAAGCCTTACTTCTATCAAACATGGAAATGACTGTGTGTATGTGATCATTGATATATTTTCTAAGATGGTCATATTAATTGTTTGCAGGAAGAGTGTCACAACATAAGCCATTATCAATATATTGTTCGAATGAGTATGATTTTAGGATCCCACAAACCATTATATTATATTAGAATAACAGGTTCCTAAGCACATTCTTGTCGAGCCTCTAGTTATTGTTGGACACCAAGCTCACTAAGGTGACTACATTCCATCCCAGACTGATGGCTAGATAGAGGTCTTGAACAAGATGATAGTGTGGATATTACAAATGTAAAACTCTAAGAATCCAGGAACATGGGATGAGAGTCTCCCCTGTGTGCAACACATCTACAAGAAAACATATCTTAAAAATCCATAGCCCACATGTTATTTCAACCATTGTGTCGTATTGATGTTTAAATACCTCTTGCAGCTGCATAAACAGAAATTATAAATATTCAATCTAAAGCTAATATCACCATCAAGTTTATTGAATCCATTCAACACATTTTCCAATAATTTCATTATATCTTGGATAAAGCCAATACTTAGTACAAACAACGTAATGATCAACATTAGGTGCCACATATGTTTCAAGTGAGCGACAAGGTTTGGTTCCATGTATATAAGTAATGCCTTGTCAAATCCCACCGAAACCTTTGACCACTCTGATATAGGCCTTACACCATCACCAAGGTTGTGGGTGAAAATGATCTCAAGCGAAGTATCCCCTATTTCCTTGGCCTGCACCTAGTATTCAATGCTGACCACCTTTGACCATACTTTCCACTATTATTGAACACATCATACATTTCTCAACAACTAACAATAATATAGATCAACCTAGATTACATTGAAATTCCATATTTGATTGAATCATGGACACAAAATTAAAAACACTCACCAATATAGGATTCAACTCTATCAGGTTTTCAAATCCAACCATCTCTCACTCAAAGGTAAGTGGATCTCCAAGGACTAAGTTCAACAAAAGTTTCATCACATCATGGAGGCACTCAATGAAATGGGGACCATTTCTTCCTAAGGGGGGAGGATTGGTCCAAGTTTATATTAGTGGCCACCTTCCTTTTTTTGCTTGGATCATTGAAGGTTTTCTATGAATTTCTATTTCAACAGTTTTCTATTTTCGACATTTTTTCGGCCCTGAACTTCCAGAGCCGTTTTAAGGCCCTCAACAACATTTTTTGCATAAATGGTGAAAATGGATCTTTGTTGTTATCCTCAAATATACTTTTATAACAGGCTATCATGTTTTCCAAATGAATACCATATCGAAAATTCATGAACCTCAGAAGTTTACCTTCCAACTAACCATATTGGGGACATACCTTTAAGCATTTCATTTCCTAGGGTATGTTTTTTGGATGATTAGAGTTTCTCATTGTTTCTTCATGATAAAAATGCCTTCGAGCTACATTGTAAAGAGAATATATTCAAATATACTTTTAATGTCTAAATAGATTTAGGAAAAGTGCCCGAGATTCATGACATGAAAAATATCCTGATTTGTATGATCATCTCAAAGACAAATCCATGAATTTTGAAAAATATAAACCCTTAAAGGACGAGTCTTGATCCATTTTCCCTTCTTCAAATGATAATGAAAAAAAATTATATGGGGAGTTTATTACCAATTATATTCATTCTCTACTTGTATCCCTATAGCTACTCTAACCACTCAAACTCCAAATAAATTCTCCAATTTTTTTATGGTGTAAAAACATTACCATGGATGATAAATATTTCACTACATTACAACTTATCTTTCACTTTTAATCAAAAAATTATATTAGAACTAAACAAAGGTAAGAGAATGGGCGTGATAGTTATAGTGGTGGCAATGCTCATTCATTAATTCTTCCATTGGAGATGGTTCTAAGAGTATACACATGGAATAGATTAATAAAACACAATAACTAAATCTTCCACTAGAGGAAATCATATAACAAGATGAAGAAAACATATCGTGTGATATACTGAAGACAATCTAAAGATAAAACTAAAGGAAAAATAGATTGTGACATATAAGAGAGGATTAAGGGAAGCGCTTCTTTATACTAAGGAACATGAAAATTGTAGTGGGGCATAAATTTATTTTAAAGTTTTTAAACCTTTGTGAATCTACCTAGTCCATAATATGCAATCTGTAAAATGTTTGGCAATTTTTTGTAAAAATATTCACATTTCTAATAAATTTATGTAGTCTCTATATAAAATTTTGGCGATTTTTAAGCTAAAAAAAGTGTATACTATAAAATTTGGGCGAATATTTTTTACAAAAAATGAAAATTAATGAATCTTTTTCTTGAGAAGAGCATAGAAAATCAGCCCACTTGTGAATATTAGCCCCTAAAATTTTTCATTCGGAATCAAATCTCACATTTATAGAATGGTATGTTTTAAAAGAACTCTTTCATAATCCAAATTTTGATGAGACTTCTATTTTAGTAGCCTTGGAAGCACATTAGTAGGACATATCCTACAAAGTTTCTTGAACACTTATCGATAATAAAAAAAAAACAATAAGGATGCTAATTATAGCTTGAATGATATAAAGAGGAGATGTTAGCATTGAGACATTGCATGCACCAAGATTGTAATAAAGGGAGGACATAATTTATTTATAACAAAATTTGGTATATTACAATCAATAGGGACTAAAAGATAAAGTTAGCAAATTTCTAATCTTATTAAAGTTTAGCAAACCAATTCAAGCCGTTAAGAAGATATTCCGAATGCTTGTTTTGTTAGAACTTAAATTTCAACACAAAAGAAGGGAAAATAAAGTGTTATATAAATGAGAGAATAAGTTATAGGGCCAAGAATAGATATTGAAGGGCGCAGGACAATTGTAGATTACAATAGAGTTAAGGAAGAAAACCATAAAGTTAAATGTAAAAGGGAAGTTGACACACAAACATATAGCTAAGTAGATAAATAAGAGCAATGCTTCTTTGGAGAGGAAACATGCATCATGATAAACAATATTTGCCCATGTTTTCGCTTACATTCACCCTATATGTCTTCGTTGAATTTCACTATAGCTGAGTGAAATATTTTTAAACTAGCTACTTGCCAAACCTAATTACATTTCCAAAAGTCTAATTGGTCCCCTCTTTCCAATCTAGGAGGATGTTTTTAAATTCAACCAATTGTTATATCTCGACATATTTTAAGTTGTAAAACCAACATCTCCAATAAAAGTATTTAGCACCAACACCTATATTACACGTCTATTCAACGTTCATTTAAAAAAAATAAATTATAAATTAAATTTAAAAAAATGAAGACTAATATTAAAAATACATTATTTGGTCAGAATAATATTGTTGGGAAGTATATTAGTATTATTATTTAATTTTAAGATCATAGTTAAGGGAGACACTAAATTGGTTTATTATATACTTTCTTGTTTGTGGGACAAGAGACCTACTTCGTTGCAATGATTTGCTTGCTAAGTTTAGCAAGAGATGCATACTCTACCTTCTTGTAGTTTTGAACTTGTGACCTCTTTTGAGGAAACACATGCTCTTAAACATTAAGACCACTCAAGTTGTAGTGTGTACTAAATATCTATTTCATTTACATTTAATATAAGATTATTTTAAAAGATATGTAATTAACATTGACCTATATAGTAAATATCTATTTTTATCAATTGAGTTTACCTTTAATGTTTGAGAGAAAAGTTATTGTCTGTCTAAGATTCTGTTTTTTTTGTAAAGGTTTTGATCTTTATTGTCTAAATAATAACTAAAAAATTAAAACATGTATATTCCTTATATAAAATATAAAAACATTTTTTAATTAGTTCAGTTTTAAAATAATAAGATGGTAGGATGGTTATCATCCTCATCCAAAATTCAATTTTCATAAATTACATGATGGAATATATATATATATATATATAAAATGAAGGGGTAATGCATGGAAAAGCACTCTTAAAGCGTTGCACAGCGAAAGACAAGGAGGGAGGGTGTCAACATGCTCTTTCCTTCGTGGTTTCTTTGGTCAGAAGGCTCTTCTGAAAGTCACTCTAGAAATTAAATCAGATCCTGCACACATACCACCAAATTATATCTTGTTTTCATCGTACATTTTTCCTTGTCGTTTTTAGGGTGCGACCGTGCGAGCCGGGAATATTAGGGACTATTGGAGATTATGATCGTATGCTGCAGTGTCTCTATTATCTCTGTAGCTGACACTCTGGTATTTGATTAAGTTCAACTCCCTGACCACAGTACTGCTATCCATGAGCCCTTTTACGGATGGATTCTTCCTCGTGAAGTCGAATAAATGTAACTGACCTGCTTTTCCGTGATATATCTTCCAAAAATACTTTTTAGATGAGACAATCTGTATTGGTTGGGCAGTTCAACTTTAGGAACCAGGCAGCTTTCCTTTTTGCGTTTCACTGAAACTTGAGATAAAGACGTGACTGATTGGAAATTAGATTATTTTAATATATTGAAGCTGCTCGCTTGCCTAATATATATTTTTTTTGAATTACAGTGAAAAGAAATTCGATAACATAAACAATTGAATAAATTAGTTGATTTTTAATGTATGGTATTGAAATATCAAAGCCATGTTCTAATCATTTTTTGAGTCTCATTCATATATGGTTGGGTTGATGTAACTTAAGCGGATTCTAAATTTGAATTATATGTTTTATATATTACTATTTACATATTACTTTATAATAAGGTTATTGTTAATTTGTGGATTTTTTTTTATATATATTGAAGTAATAACCTAATAAGCTATTTTTCCTTAAATATTTTGATTGGTTTTATTTATAATTTAATTAAAAATTTGAAAAATATTAAACTTCAGTTATTTGATATCAATATTTCAAAATATATATATATATATATATAATTAATTTATAATTAATTTAAGTTATAAAACATTGAATCTCCCCAAAATTGAATTACTATATTTGAGGAAAAGGAAAAAAAACAGTGATGTGGTTTGACTACTGCTATTCTGAATACATTAGGTACTGTTTTGGAAGACGAGGTATACGTTTTTATTTCTGTGACAGAAAAATATTTTAACGCGTAATAAAAAAGTTTCAGGGTTTTTCATTGAATGATATAGTTATCAATATCAATTTTGCTAGACAATATTCAATGTTTAGTTAAAGTAGATATATGTCGTCTAGTTATTAATGATAGTCATCCGATGATGCATATTAACCAATAAAGTAGAATTGATAAGGTTAACCTAAATGATATAACAACTATATTTGTGTTTGGGGCATGTAAGGTTGGTTTTACAATTTCCCAAAGCCATAAGATGGTGGTTTGATCGACGGGACTATATATATATATATATATTCCAACGATGCACTTTTGGTATATTTTAGGTACAAGCTAGGAAACAAAATGGGTTCGAAGAGGAATATGAATTAATAATTTAGTGAATGTGATTCGTCAATTTTTCTTTGATATGTTGAGGTTGTCTTCTACTTTGTAATAGTATAAGCATTGTTGTTTGTTGGAATTATATTCCCAACCATCGTGATGAATAAGCAGTGGCAATAGCTCACACTTTATCAATTTTGATTGTAGGAAGGACAAGCACAAATCCAAGAGTAAGAGGCATTTTCATGTAACCACAACAAACTCACTACCGCGGTCATCCTTTGCATTTATTTCTTTGAGCCACCTCATTTAAATTACCTTTCAATCACAATGTTTTTTGTTTAACCCTTAAGCCATCCACCGTAAGTTATTCTACCGCCAATGCGATATCGGCGATACCCACCTTCTACCTTACTCCATTGCCATATGCCCCAAACCCTTTGTTTTGCGCCTAAATCTTTTGTATTTCCCTTACCGCACTTACCGCCCACAATACCGCACATCGCAACATTTAAACCTTAACTTTTAAGCCCCGCAACGAACCATGCGATGTTGCGATATGATATCGCATCGCACATCGCAATCGAAATATCTTAACCTTACCTTACTCTGCCCGCAAGTTTGTTTTTCTTTTTGTGATGTGATATCGCAACCGTTTTAAGTTTCCCATGAACTGCCCACGGACTATGTTATTTGAGATGCGATGCGATGATGCCATGTCACTTCGCAGTCGCAAATTTTTTGGTTTTTCATTTAAGTTTCGCAAGGCATGTTATTTTGAATGCAATGCAACAAGTGCCACATCACATCGCACATCGCATTTCGCAATGTTTAACCGATAACGCGATAGTTAAAGTTTGATTTCGTTGATTTGTGCGGATGCGATGTGGACTCAGAACCACATTGCATAATATTCGAGATTCACCTTTTGTGTTTTGAATATGTTTTGTACGTGTTCCATTTATAGATCGAAATGCAAGACTGTACGTTGTTTAATGAAGGAATGGGTCATTTGACAGCTAAAAGGACGACTAGTTGTTGAACATCCGTTTAGCAATTGAATTGCATTAGGTTTTCAAGCTACGACCATTTTGAAATAAAAAAATGTAATTTCATTATGTTTTCAAAAGAAGAGAGTAGAATGAATTGAAACTGAGAGAATATTTGAATACATTAAAAAGGAGTTATCCTCCTATTTTACGTTGTCTGTATGTACGTTTGGCTGTTAATTCTGCAGAATTGTGTGTTCTCTGTGTTGTGGGGAAAGCATCCCTCTATGTTATTTGTTTTGTTCCATATTTCCAACATGGTATCAGAGCAGGTTTAGGCTCCCAGTGAAAGAACAAGCTCTCTTTACTGGAGATGCTGTAAGATTGTTTGTTTGTAGAAGTAGAAGTCTCTAGCAGTGACAAAGCTTTTATATCAGTGAGAAAATTTGTGTTTACACAAAGAGAATGGCCGCAATAGGCACAATCCTGAAAAATTCACAATTACCAAAGTTCAATGGTAAAAGTTATGATTATTGGGCCATTACAATGAGGGCCCTGTTTACTTCACAAAATATATGAGAGCTGGTGGAAAATGGCTTTCTAGAACCAACAGATGCAACAATGCTTACTGCTTTGATAGCAGCAGAAAGAGACTTGTTGAAATACAATAGGAAGAAGGCCTCCAAAGCCCTCTTCTATATCTTTCAAGAACTACATGAGAGTATTTTCCCAAGTATTGTAACAACAAAAAAATCTAAGGAGGCATGGGATATTCTAAGACAACCTATCAAGGCATGGACAAGGTAAAGACATAAAAATTACAAATGTTGAAGAGAGATTTTGAAACTCTCTGTGTGAAAGAGTCTCATAACATGGACTCATTCTTCACACATGAGACTGGTTTGGTTACCCAGATAAGGTCTCACGGAGAGACATTTGAGGAAAGAAGAATAGTGGAGAAAATCCTAAGAAACCTACCAACAAGATTTGATGCCATAGTAGTGGCCATAGATGAGACAAATGATCTCTCACAATTTTCAGTGGATGAGCTTCATGCATCACTGGTGTCTCATGAACATAGACTGAACAGAACAACGAACTCCTCATTGGAGCATGCTTTCAGCACACAAATTTCTTTTGTCCAAGCTAGAGGTTGAGGAAGATCAAAATACTGAGGAAGAGGAAGAAGCCCACACAAAGGTGGAAGAAGCAACCCTGTAAGCAGAAGTGGAAGGGGAAGCAACCAGAATCAAAGCAAAGGCTCAAGCCACAATCAAGCACAAGGACAAAGGTATGATAAATCCTAATTCCAATGTAATTATTATAAAAAGTATGGGCATTATGCCAATGAATGTAGAACGAAACAAAATGGTATGGGTAATAGACCCACTGTATATTTTACAAGAGAAAATCAGAACCAGAGTAATGTTCTTTTAAATTGTAATGTAGCACAAGAAAAACAAGAAGAGGTATGGTTCTTAGACTCAGGTTGTAGTAACCATGTGACTGGAAACATAACAAGGTATGCCAATCTAGATGAGAGTGTGAAATATGAAGTGACAACAAGGACTAATAGTAAATTCTCTATCATGGGGAAAGGAAGAGTTCCAATGCTTACAAGGAAGTGAGAGACGAAGTTTGTGCGAGATTTCTATTATGTACCTGGATTGAAATGTAACCTTCTAAGTATTGGAAAACTCGTGAATAAGGGATGCAATGTGTTTTTTAAGAATGATGTGTGTACAGTCATGGATATACCTCCAAGTAAAAGGGTCATTGCATAAGTTCATATGACAAGAAATAGGATGTTTCCTCTCAATATTAGAACTGACTTGAAGGAAGGAGGCAGCGTAGCAACAGTCACACAAGAGGTGTTTCAAGAAGAAGTGAAAGATGAAAATAGGTTATGGAAGTTGAGATTTGGACATCTCAATTTTGGAGGTTTGAACCTGTTGCATAGAAAATTAATGGTAAGAGGGTTACCACTCATAGAGAAACCATACAGCCTATGTGAAGGCTGAATCTTGGGAAAACAACACAAAGAATCCTTTCCAGCGAGAAAGAGTATAAGGGCAAAGATGCCCTCAGAGATTGTCCACTTAGATTGTGTGGACCAATGCAAACGTCATCATTAGCTAGCAGTGACTATGTCTTGACATTTATAGATGATTGCACCAAAAAGACATGGGTGTATTTTTTAAAGAAGAAAAGTGAAGTGTTTGAACAGTAGTACCACTTCAAAGCTCTTGTTGAGAAGAAAAGTGGGCACTACATAAAAGTTTTGAGATCTGATAGAGGAGGAGAATATATATATGAAGACTTCCTATGTTTCTGCAGGGAGCACAACATATACAAGTAATTTACCACAAGGTATACACCACAACAAAACGATGTTACAGAAAGAAAGAATAGGACAATCATGGACATGGTCAGAAGTACGTTGAAGGAAAAGAATTTTCCAAATGAGGATTGGGTAGAAGCTGTAAATTGTGCAGCTTATATTTTAAATAGATGTCCAATCAAAGTTGTTATGAATAGAGTTCTGGAAGAAGCATGGAGTGGAAAAAAGTAGTTTGTCACTCACCTGAGAGTATTTGGATGTGTGGCATATGCACATGTCCCAGATCAACTAAGAAAGAATTTGAACAGAAAGGGAGAGAAGTCTATATTTGTTGGATACAATGATGAATCCAAGCCTACAAGCTCTATAATCCATCAACCAAGCAGGTAATAATCAATAGAGATGTTCAATTAATTGAAGAAGAAGCTTGGGATGGAAGTTTAGAGAAGACAGTAAATGTGAAGACATGTGTGTCTCACGAAGAGCAAGAGGAATTGATTGCAGAAAATAATTCCTGCAAGGTGGCTCCACTTCCACCTACACAAGCTCAACATAGCACACCACAAGTAGGCATAGAACAACCTTGAGAAATCAAGGAAGTGCTTCTCCAAGCACACCACAGGTATATGAAACTCCCCCGAGTTCAAGTGGAAATCCAAGCACACCACAGGGATCTAAAAATCCCTCGAGTTCAAGTGGAAATACAAGCACACTAAGAAGAACAAGATTTAGAAATTTGAGTGAAATTTATGAGCAAGAAGAAATTGATAATAATGTTGGTCTAAATTCTTTATTTGCTTTGTTTTGTCACGTTGATGACCCAATCCATTTTGAACATGCAGTAAATGAAGAAAAATGGATTGAAGCAATGAATGAAGAGATTGGAGCAATATAAAAGAATGATACATGGGAGTTAGTGGGCCTTCCACAAGGAAGAGAAGTTATTTGAGTAAAATGGGTCTATAATACCAAGAGAAATGTTGAAGGAAAGATAGAAAGGCATAAATCGAGACTTGTTGTCAAAGGCAGCAAGCAACAACAAGGAAGAGATTATGAAGAAACTTGTTACAAGGATGGAGACAACGAGGATAGTGTTGTCCATAACAGCACAACAAAAGTGGAAAGTGTTAGGGTCCTATAAATATAGGATTCATAATTTGGAATTGACTTTTGGTAGTTTTCTAAATATGTACATACCTTACTTTCTGCAAGTTGTTTTCACATATTTTGAAAAAAATAAAAAATAAAAAAATAAAAAAAGAGGGTAAAAAGTCCTAAAAGAAAAATCAAAGGACTTAGAAAAAATAAGATACCCCAAAGAAAAAAGAAATAAAACAAGAAAGTGTGCAAGTCCAAATGCCACTACTTTTACTTTCAGATGATTATGGCAGAGTGTCAATAAATGCCATAATCCATGATGAGTTGAACTGCTCAATATTGACTTGTCATGTTTCAATTTACATGTTGTAGATAGTGAATAAAGATAAGTCAGACTGTTTAATCCTAACTAATTAGTAGATAGGTAGAGAATAATGAGGAGCTCATCAGTTTAAACTGAGCCCTCAGATGAAATAAGGTAGATTTAGATAGTTTTTATTTCTTTCAAAAGAATAAAATGTTTCAAGGTAGCAAGCTCAAATGCACCTACAAAATGGAAGAAAAAATGTTAGATTAAAGTTGGGTAGGAAGAAAGAAGTGGGAAGAAGAATCTAAATATTTATCACAGGCAAAAATCACTAATTTCCCCTACCCTATAGTTATTCTGCATTCTAGATTTTCATTCAAAGAGGCTCAAATAATTTCTCTGACTTCTGTTGGGACCGGACCCAAGGATCAATGACTGTTAAGTTAAAGGTGTTGAATTTCTATGTTAATCCCTAACTGTCATCATTTACACTACATTCATCCATTTACATTTCAAAATTCATAACTAAATACCTTTTACATAATGAAAAAGAAAAATCCCCTTTTGTTTAATTTCCTTCATTCATCAAAACATAAAAACCCTCCAAAAGTATTATATTCTAGGTCAAAGTGGTCAAAGTATCAAATGATAAAGTTTTACTTTTCACATTATCACTTTACTTAGTTATATAAATATGTTTTGGTGTTTTCATTGTCCTATGTCATATTAATTTCTAACTTAGTTATTAATTCCTTATAAAATACCTTATCCTATTAATATAACTCCTTGTATTTAAATATTCCAAAAAAACCCAGTAATATAAGCTTTTTGCCAAAGTTAATTACCCACATGTTTAAATTAAGCCCCCAAATTACACCCCCTTTGGCATAAAACTAAATATATGTAAATATCATGCCCTCTATAGTGATAGAAATTTTCCATAATTTATAACTATATAATAAAAATAAAGATCAAAAAGGCTTTAGACAGCTTTTATATATGTCTTAAGCGAAAAATATTTCCCCCGTTATATTATTCTATCCTAAGTTTTATAAAGATTGATATTCCACGCCTTTATAATACTTAAACACCATGTCTCTCATTTATCCTAAGCCTTTTATTTTCCCCTATGAATAAAACCTCACGTTCTATCATAATTAACCTATATTAAACCTTTAGCTAAAACAACCCGCCTTACGCGCATTTCACCATGTATATAAACCTTCATATATAATGCTGCTCATTATTTCCCTTTGCAAACATATTAATCCCACCCATATATGATTTTAACCTTATCCATTTTGATATACTTTAAAAGGTTTAAACATATATTAATTTCCACTCACATAAAATCCGCCCAGCCCCACTTCTATTTACACCGCAGCTTCTAAATCCATCTTAACCCTTCGCTTCTACTTTAAAGATCCGACGGTTGAAAACCATTTTCGCGCTCACAAAATAAACAATCGACAAATACCCAAATGAGTGTGAAATGGCCAATTGTCTCCTTACCACCTCCTGCGATGTGTCATTTCCTGATACGATCGTGTTCGATTTGGGAGACACCACTTACCACCTCAATCCAACGTGAAAACCACTGATGGTTTTCCGCATTCACAAAATAAAAATCGCGCACGCCATTCAATTTCATTCGTATTTATGACAGTTTTAAGATTTATAATAAATGATTAAAGCTTTGTTATATGTTTTATTGATGTTATTATGCATGTTCTTGACTGTTAAAACACCCCGTTTGACTGCAAAAAGACTTAGTTTGCTCAAAATTATTGAAATTTAACAAGAGAAATCCCTGATTTCCCATTTTAAACTAAATTTCAACCAACGACCATTGTTTGAAGACTATTTTGAAGTCGTTTCTCTGCATCATCGTTGCAGGAACCATCAAATCATCAGAAACCTTTCTCAAAGCCACAAGATACTTGCAAATCAGGTATTTTCCTGAATTTGGCCTGCAATTTCAGGATTTTTGACTAAAAATTGAACCAATTGAAATTTAAAAAGAAAAATCGCCCATCAGTTATGTACCAAAACCTTGGAAAAAGAGGGTAAACCCTCGCATTTTTTTCCCAGAAATTTCCATTTGCAGAAAAACTCATTTCTAAGCCAATTTCTTAGTGAGAGACCCCTGAAAGACAAATTCCACGGTCCAAAAGGTTTTAAAACCTACAGAAAGTCTTAAAATCCTTTTTTGTATAGTCCCAGTCATTAAGAAAACCTGTGTTTTCTGTCTTAAGCTATTTCCTTTGCCCTAAAATTCCAAAATTGAACATTGAATTGCCCACTACTATCATCCTTGCACCTAAAGTTGCTTAATTTCCCTCTGTTGAAGAAAAACCAACTATAGCAAATAGTCTAATCTTGTTGTAGCTACCTCAAAATGACAAATAAGCAACTGCCACAGGGATCTCCAACAAGGAATGTTGTTCTCAAATACATTGAAGATTTATTCTTCCTTCAACATGAAATCAAACACTTATTTTTGATTAAGCCAAATTTTTCTATGTACACTGAAGCAAATGAGAATTATAGAAAGTTGAAAAGTATGAAGATTCCAGATGCTGAATAATGGCATACCTTCAAAGATTTATTATATCAGCAAAGAGGCAAACAGTGAAAGACAGTGCAAATGAAGAAATCAGTTTGAGAAGAAAACAAAAAACACAGTACTTGATTTTGAATTTTTACTGCTAGCAAATCTCTGTTTACTGCAGTTGAATGTAAAAGTATTAGTTTAAAGAGTATCTGGGTGAAAGGCCAAAGTCAAAGTGTATCAGAAATAAAAATGACAGCTAGCTGACTTATCTATTGTAATTTAATTTTTTTTTACACCAGTGAAATGGTAAATATACAGTGTGAAAGAGTATCAGAGATAAAGTACAGGGTCAAAGATTATAAGTGGAAAGAGTATCCATGAAGTCAACTTTCAAAATATATTTGCAAAGTGCCAGCAAGCATGGAAAACTACTCAAACAAACAGTTTTTTGCTAGATAAGATATCACTATTTTTTCTATATCAGAGGACAACTTGCTAAGTTGTTAAGTAGCTGTCCCTCTTAATGTGTAAAGATATTTTTATTTCCTAGAGCTATTCCTAGATTTCTCTAGGATACTTTTTAATAAAGATTTTTTATAAATACTTCAGTTTATGAAGTGTTTAGTGTGGAATAAAATTGTAGGAACATCATAGACATTTTGCTGGTACGTTGGAGGCTCATATGTGTTGATTTCAAAGCAGCAGTCTAGAAAATTACCAATTGGACTTCATAATTTAGGATTCATGCAATAATTTGAAAAGTAAAGTGCATCTATCTTGTTGTTGTTTACTTTCTGAGTTCCATACATTTCATATATGTTGTTCAATATTAATGATTAAGTAGAAGTATTACTTCAGGACTAGTGTTAGAACTCCCTGTCTTAACTACTTAATCATTTAAATGTTTTCTGCTGATTTCTGGATTTAGGAATTCTTAATTGCTCCTAGTCCCATTTGACCCCTGCCTCCTTTCTATTTTTCCAGATCAAAGGATCCTTCATTGCCCTTTATCCTGAAGCAAGCCATCTCATCAAAACAATCTATCCAAATATCTAAGGGTTATCTACCTTGCCCTGAATACATTAGCATCCTCTTGGCCTTGCCTTCTAGTTCTACTTGCTAGACTTTGACTCCATAGCCCAATGGACTAGTAGATCGTTCTTTAATTTGTCTTCAAGTAATCCTATTTTCCACCAAAAATTTCAAAACCAAAACCAAGTGTTCAATGATAGTTAGCCTAAAATATCAATCCAAAACAAAGTTAAATCATATAGAGAGAATCCTCTCTGAAATTTAGGAAGGCTAGATCCTAGATTTCGAAAGTAGGTTTGTGGTTACCTCGGACTATTTCTCTTGAACCTGGAGAAATTACTGAGTGATAACATAATGGCGACCATAGTGGGGAACACTAACATTTTCTTCAGAAATATTTTACAGGTTCAAATCTGATCTATGATGGTGGACAATGATTAGACATATAAAGGTTAACATCATCCACCTGGCGACTCCATTGTCCAAGATCCAAAGCTTCAAAGTTCAAAAGAAACTCTATAACCAAAGAATCCATATTCGAAATCATTAATGGTGATACAAGATGACAGGGTTTGTGGCAAACCTTTCATCTCATGAGATTTTAAATGAATTCAGGAATGACTTATTAGAATTTCAGCTTGATGAGGATTTTCTAAGAGTTGTCTTTCTTATTTTGAAACCAATAAAATGTTCTCCACAACTTAAAATATGTGTTCTTGAGTTAATTTCTGAAAAAAATGAAAATGACATTAAACTTTTTCATTCTCAAATTCAGTCTTATAATTTCTGAGATCCTAAAGAGTTCTTGGAAATATTCCTTCTCCAAAGCAAGAGGAAATTGTACTACCTTTTGACTTGTAGTTTGAGGATAATTATTCTTTCAAGTACAAGACTGAAGAAATAGTTTCAGGATTTAATATTAATAATACAACTAATCAGTTGGTCATTAAAGGCCTAGAAGCACAAATCATACATTATGCTTTTCATGATCCTATAGCAAATTATATGGAGACTATTTTTAGCCCAAGTCTGAAAACATGTTTTCTCTATGAGGATCAAATACATCAACAATTGCCATTTCACATCATATCATTGATTATGAAGACACATGATCAAGTTATACTTCCAAGTTTGATGATAAGCAGTCAAATTATCCATTCATTGCTACAAATACTTGACTGGCTTCATTGGCATTTTTGTAATACCTGATTCAAGAAAATTAATAGTAGATTAGAGTAGGTATATGAATGCAAATAAGCTCAAATCTCTGAGCATTTTTTTCAATATTCAGTTTTTAGCTAGTTTTGAAATAAGTCATTAAGATTTTAAGCCAAGGAGAAGGTCCTAAAGATATTTAAGATCTATGAGTTTGGTTTGAGAATTGCAGTATGTTATTTTCGTTTCAGATCAGGTTTCAGTTTACAGAAAAAAGGACTAAATTCAATTCAATATTTTCAGTTACAGAGATTTTATAACAAATAAAATGCATCTTTGGGATTGGCTGAAAGGATCAGGCTACTAGTCGATGGTATTCTTGACATCACACAAGGAGATGCCATCCCCATGTGAAGCCACTATTAGGGTCCTATAAATATAGAATTTATAATTTGGAATTGAATTTTGATAGTTTTGTAAATATGTACATACCTTGCTTTCTGAAAGTTGTTTTCTCATATTTTGTAAAAAATAAAAAAATCAAAAATAAAAAAAGAGGGTAAAAAGTTCTAAAAGAAAAACCAAAGGACTTAGAAAAAATAAGATACTCCAAAGAAAAAAGAAATAAAACATGAAAGTGTGCAAGTGCAAATGCCACTACTTTTACTTTTAGATGATTATGGCAAAGTGTCAATAAATGCCATATTCCATGATGAGTTGAACTACTCAATCTTGACTTGTCCTGCTTCAATTTACATGTTGTAGATAGTGAATAACGATTAGTCAGACCATTTAATCCTGATGAATTAGTAGATAGGTAGAGAATAATGAGGAGTTCATCAGTTTAAACTCAGCCCTCAGATGAAATAAGGTAGATTTAGATAGTTTTTATTGCTTTCAAAAGAATAAAATGTTACAAGCTAGCAAGCTCAAATGCACCTGCAAAATGGAAGAAAAAATGTTAGATTAAAGTTGGGTAGGAAGAAAGAAGTGGGAAGAAGAATGTAAATATTTATCACCGGGAAAAAATCACTAATTTCCCCTCCCCTATAGTTATTCTGCATTCTATACTTTCAATCAAAGAGGCTCAGAGCATTTCTCTGAATTCTATTGGGACCGGATCCAAGGCTCAATGACTATTAAGTTAAAGGTGTTGAATTTCTATGTTAATCCCTAACTGTCATCATTTACACTACATTCATCCATTTAAATTTCAAAATTCATAAGTAAAGACCTTTTACTTAATGAAAAAGAAAAATTCGCTTTTGATTAATTTCCTTCATTCATCAAAACATAAAAACCCTCCAAAAGTATTATATTCTAGGTCAAAGTGGTCAAGTATCAAATGATAAAGTTTTACTTTTCACATTATCACTTTACTTAGTTATATAAATATGTTTTGGTGTTTTCATTGTCCTATATCATATTAATTTCTAACTTGGTTATTAATTCGTTATAAAATACCTTATCCTATTAATATAACTCTTTGTATTTAAATATTCCCAAAAAACCCAATAATATAAGCTTTTTTCCAAAGTTATTTACCCACATGTTTAAATTAAACCCCCAAATTACACCCCCTTTGGCATAAGACTAACTATATGTAAATATCCCGCCCTCTATAGTGATAGAAATTTTCCATAGTCTATAACTATATAATAAAAACAAAGATCAAAAAGGCTTTAGATAGGTTTTATATATGTCTTAAAAGCGAAAAATATTCCCCCCATTATATTATTCTATCCTAAGTTTTATAAAGATTGATATTCCATGCCTTTATAATACTTAAATACCATGTCTCGCATTTATCCTAAGCCTTTTATTTTCCCCTATGAATAAAACCTCATGTTTTATCATAATTAACCTATATTAAACCTTTGGCTAACACAACCCGCCTTACGCGCATTTCACATTGTATATAAACCTTCATATATATTGCCGCTAATTATTTCCCTTTGCAAACATATTAATCCCAACCATATCTGATTTTAACCTTATCCATTTTTATATACTTTAAAAGGTTTAAACATATATTAATTTCCGCGCACATAAAAGCTGCCTGGCCCCACTCTTGTTTACGCCACAGCTTCTAAATCCATCTCAACCCTTCGTTTCTACTTTAAAGATCCGATGGTTGAAAACCATTTTTGCGCTCACAAAATAAACGATTGACAAATATCCAAATGAGCGCGAAATGGACGGTTTTCTCCTTATCACCTCTTGCGACGTGTCATTTCCTGATACAATCACATTCGGTTAGGGAGAAACCATTTACCACCCGAACCCAGCGCGGAAACCATTGATGGTTTTCCGCATTGACAAAATAAAAACTACGTCCACCATTTATTTTCATTCGCATTTATAACAGGTTTAATATTTATAATAAAGGATTAAAATTTTTTTATATGTTTTCTTGATGTTATTATGCGTGTTTTTTACCATTAAAACACCCTGCCCGACTGCAAAAAGACGCATTTTGCTCAAAATTGTTGAAATTCAACCAAAGAAAGCCCTGATTTCCCATTTTAAACTCAATTTCAACCAACGACCCTTGTTTTAAGACTATTTTGAAGTCATTTATTTGCATCGACGTTGCAGGAACCATGAAATAAATAGAAACATTTCTCAAAGCCACAAGATACCTGCAAATCAGGTATTTTCCTAAATTTGGCCTGCAATTTCACGATTTCTTACTGTCAACTGAACCAATTGAAATATAAAGAAGTAAATTTCCCATCAGTTCTGTACCAAAACCTTGGAAAAAGAGGGCAAACCCTCGCAATGTTTTCCCAGAAATTGCCTGTTGACCGGATAAATCAATCTTGCGGACAAGATCGATCTCCGTTGTACCAAAAGGTAATCTAGCAACAAACAACCAAACAAACCTATCTTTCTCTAGACATATGAGATTTAAAAAAGAATACTATAAAGGTGTTAAAGTCTTACCGTAGATCCAATGCTTGTAACAAGAAGAATCAGTAGAAATAGGTGAAATTCCCCCTAGCATAGAAGAATTTGATGTAACAAGAAGAACCTGAGCGGTATGAAGTTCACTCTGTACAGGAAGAATGGGATCGACTGAATGTGAAATCGAATCGACCTCTTGATCAACTAATGGATCATCAACTTGAGTGATATGATTTTCAATATCCAATGGAAGAGTGGGATCGACTGTACTTGAAATTAGATCAATCACTCTGTCAGTTGACAGTAGGTTGGGAGAAAGTTTATAGTAACCAGTTGGAAATTCTTGCTATGGAAAAGTAAGGTTTTCCAATAATTTTGAGGCTTCATCCATGTGAGGGAAAATGTGAGTTTGATGACTCCCCTTGCATAAATTACAAGGAAACCTAACTTTACCCTTTTTCCCAGGAACCTGACTATCATTGGTTGATGGATCAACGAAAAGTTGATGATATTTTTCTGACCATACTTCCAAGACCTTTGGAATACCGGGAAAATTGATAAGGAAGTGGTCACCCTTACAAAGCCTGCAAGGGTATTTGGGTTTACGATGCATGTTGGAGGTTTCCTCAACACTACTAACATTTACAGCCATGGTTGGTTGGTTGACTTCTTTCTTATCTTGCTTCTTCTTCTTCTTCTTCTTCTTCTTCTTCCCTTTCTTCTTCTTCTTAGCCACCTGGTTACTAGCGTCAAGGCTTTTACCAAGCAAAGAGGAAGAAATGGAGGAAGAAATATTAGGCGAAGAAGGTAAAGGGTCAACAGAAGGTTGGTGATGTGGAGATGGTGAACTCTGTTGAAGTGAAGCATCCGGTTGAGGTGGAACAATTGGAGTATTCGGGGCCAACGAAGTTGAAAATAACCATATCGGTAAACCTATTGTAAATCCAGGTAATGACAAAGTAGCCATATAAGGAGGACCAACATTTCCAAAACAAGGAAAAGTACTAGGACTCTCATTAAGAGGGGTTCCTTGGTTGGTAAATTCTAGAACAGTTGCCATTATATTCAACTTTAGTGAATTTTATTAACAATTTAAAACTAAAATTAACAATTCACAATTCACACCTAACAATTAAAATTCACAATTCACACCTATGGTCTCTAAAAGTAAAAACAAACAAATTAACACGCGCTATCAAATCTAGGAGTCAAACCACACACAAATGGTAGATTCCCGCACTAAAAACACTAGTTGGTGATGAAATCCAACATCGTAGAATTTTAATGCAGAAATGGTGGTTGGAATAGTTACCCCAAAAACATGCTTAATGAAACAGACTGGTGAATGTTTCTCCACTATAACATCTCGAGTGAAGATAACCCTCCACAGAGTCCAAGTGAGGCTAGTCGATGTCTGCTCTAAGTACAGTGGGATCTTCTCTCCACCATTACCTTAGGAAAGAATCCTAAAGAATATGGCCACTAAGGTCACCAATAGGAACAAATATACCTGGGGGAATAGTCTACGATCCAATACACACGCAAGGGCAGAGTAACAAAGCTCAATCCCCTTGAAGGCTCCTTGACATAATCCAAGGTATACAGACAAGTGACCCCAGGCTCCTTGACAATGGTCAATCCGAGGTTTACCATTGTTAGTATGTGTATATCTTCTATCGTTCCCAATGAGGAAGGATTGATTACCTCACTGGTTCAGATATGGTCTCGTGCTTGATTCCTTTAAGAGGAGCTTCCTAGAGCATACATGCAACAATTGGAGTTTTTCCTACCGCAAGATCGACTACTTGTTTTTTTTACTATCTTAGAAAGTTAACTAAAACCTATTCCAAGATAGTAGCCTAAGCTATGTTGGTGGAAAGAGCTCTAAAAATGTAAAAATTACTAGATGAATTTTATAAAGCATTGTGTTATTTAGGCCGCTATTACTCAAAGGGTAAATGGATATGAAACCAATGGTGTTATGACCCAACCCAAAAATGAATGCAATCAAATATGATAATGTAATCTTTTCAATTCAATGAATCCTAACTAATGTAGGGAGAGATTTTCCATTCACTTCCAAAAATGAAAAAATTGATCAATAAGAGAAAATACAACAACTTCTCTAATGCACTAATTTCATCAAGAAAAACTAATGCTAATCAATTCAAAACATTTTTTTTATTTTTGCGTTTTTAAAACAAGCATAAAAACACGTAAATTCAAATTAAAGAAACTGATCTAAATCTATGATTGATTTTTCAGAATGTAAACTATGCAGTTGTAATCTATGCACAATTCACTTGAAAAGTATGCAAATGTAATCTATGCACATTTTTCATTCATATTCTGAAAATGAGACTTCTAATTATGCAAATGTGATCAATGCAAGAGAATTCTAAAACACAATATGATTCTAATGTAATATAAGAACCAATCAAGTGTAACTAAATAAAACTGGGTGAGAATTCCAAAGATCAAAAATAAAAATACTCAAAGGCGATTAACACTCATACACAATTTAGCCCCCCCTGGCGAATGAGGGGCAATTGTTTTTGCAAAAACAAAAGAAAAAAGATGCAAAATTGTGAAAATACTGAGACAAACCTCCAAGTAATGACCAAAGGAAATCAAATTAAGAATTTCTCAAAAAGAGACTCAAAACACCCAACTAACTTAAGGGAGATTGATGAGATGAAAAATTTGCTGAAAGAAACTCATAAACAAGGCTTTTTGACAGAAAAATATAGATCTAGGTAGATGCTAAGAATCCCAAATTAAATCTAAACTTAAACTAGAGAAGGAAATCTTAAGTTTTTCAAAAAATTTACAGGGTCTGCACGCTCCAGAGCAAACCAGTGTGGTCCCGCACTGGTTACTCAAGGAAAGTGTGGAGATGCCCGCACTGTGTGTGAAGACAAAGTGCGGTCCCCAGAAAACTTCAAGAAAAACAAAAAAGTTCTTAAAAATTCTGAAAGCAAAGTAAAACTAAGCTACGCAAGCCAGTATATACATCAATCAAAAACTAGAAACATCATTTTCTCAAGTCAAAATAAAAGGAAAACCAAAAATCAAATTCTTTCCCCAATGGAGTCGTCAATTTGTGGACCGGATAAATCAATCTTGCGGACAAGATCGATCTCCCTAGTACCAAAAGGTAATCTAGCAACAAACAACCAAACAAACCTATCTTTCTCTAGACATATGTGATTTACAAAAGAATACTATAAAGGTGTTAAAGTCTTACTGTAGATCCAATGCTTGTTCGAAGTAGTTGTCCTTCGGTCACTTGAAGGAGTTATCTTTATAGACCTGTAGTCACAAACAAGCAAACATTAAATAGTACCTATATAGTAAATATTATAAATCATGCCTATCATGGTGATCAAGGAATCCATGAAATAAACAGTTAATTAACAACTTATTGAGAAAAATGAATTCATTTGTATTAACTTTGAATAAAAGAAAACATTATAACCTTAGCCTTGATGTTGAACAGGCCTTCCCGGGGTCCGAAGTAGGAATTTCCTCTACTCTGACAAGCCTTTCACTCTTCCAACCGAGACATATAGAGGTATGTGATCCTTCCTCACAAAATCTCAGTCAAATGAGTCTAAATCCCAACAGCACTTTACCTCAAATAATACTAAAGCTTTTTAACTCCCTTTGAGGTTACCCAAGGCCTTTTTATAGTGTAAAAGAGGAGGTTTTAGTTCCAACTATGAAGGGATACAATCCTCCTTCAAAGGGATAATCTCCTCACATCAAGGGGTTAGCTCCTTAAGGCATGGGATGCATGAATGTAAAAAGAGTGAACTTGCCACTGCAAGATTCCTTCCAGAAGCATCTAGAAATGACTAAAAGTGAGCTTCTGCATTTATTTTTCACCTTGTTAATATTTTACAGGGGTTTGCACCCTTAACACAGAGAAAGTGCTTTCAGATACATAGGAATCATGAACATTAGGTGTGGGACCACATGCAAGATAAAGTGCGATACCAGAGTTTTAGAGACTTTTGAGACTTTTTCTCTTATTTTTAAGGCTTGACATGAGGAACTGAGGTGTTAGAATTTCAAAGGAGGAAGCATGAGTGATAATGAGCTCATACAAATAGCATAATTTCAAGATGACAATTGTCAGTGTAACATTTCCATTTGCAGAAAAACTCATTTCTAAGCCAATTTATCAGTTAGAGACCCCTGAAAGGCAAATTCCATGGTCCAAAAGGTTTAAAAACCTACAGAAAGTCTTAAAATCCTTTTTTTCAGTCCCAATCATTCTAAAAAGTTGTCTTTTCTATCTTAAACTATCTCCTGTGCCCTAAAATTCAAAAATTGAACATTGAATTGCCCACTGCTATCATCCTTGCCCATAAAGTTGCTCAATTCCCTCTGTTGAAGAAAAACCAGCTATAGAAAATATTATAATCTTGTTGTAGTTACCTCAAAATGACAAATAAGGAACTGCCACAGGTATCTCCAACAAGGAAAGTTGTTCTCAAATACATTGAAGATTTATTCTTCCTTCGGAATGAAATCAAACACTTATTTGTGATTAAGCCAAATTTTGCTAAGTGCACTGAAGCAAATGAGAATTACAAAAAGTTGAAAAGTATGAATATTCCAAATGCTGAACAATGGCAGACCTTCAAAGATTTATTATAGTAGCATAGAGGCAAACAGTGAAAGACAGTGCAAATGAAGAAATTTGTTTGAGAAGAAAACAAAAAAACACAATACCTAATTTTGAATTTTTACTGCTAGATAATATCTCTTTACTGTAGTTGAATGTCAAAGTATTAGTTTAAAGAGAATATGGGTGAAAGTCCAAATTCAAAGTGTATCAGAAATAAAAATGACATCTAGCTGATTTATCTGTTGTAATTTCATTTTTTTTACACCAGTGAAATGGTAAATATATACAGCATGAAAGAGTATCAGAGATAAATTACAGGGTCAAAGAGTATGGGTGGAAACAGTATCCATGAAGTCATCTTTCAAAAGATATTTGCAAAGTGCTAGCAACCATGGACAGCTACTCAAAAAAACAGTTTTTTGTTAGATAAGGTATCACTATTTTTTCTAGATAAGAGGACAACTTGCTAAGTTGTTAAGCATCTGTCCCTCTTAATGTGTAAAGATATTTTTATTTCCTAGATTTATCCCTAGATTTCTCTAGGATATTTTGTAATATACATTTTGTATAAATACTTCCATTTATGAAGTGTTTAGTGTGGAATAAAATTGCTAAGAATATTCTAGACATTTTGTTGGTACGTTGGAGGCTCATATGTCTTGATTTCAAAGCAGTAGTCTAGACAATTTCCAATTGGACTTCATAATTCAGGATTCATGCGATAATTTGAAGAGTAAAGTGCATCTATCTTGTCATTGTTTACTTTCTGAGTTCCATACATTTCATATATGTTGTTCAATCTTAATGATTAAGTAGGAGTATTACTTCAGGACTAGTGTTAGAACTCCCTGTCTTAACTTCTTAATCATTTAAATTTTTTCTGCTGATTTCTAGATTTAGGAATTCTTAATTGCTCCTAGTCCCGTCTGACCCCTGCCTCCTTCCCATTTTTCCGAATCAAACGATCCTTCATTTCCCTTTATCTCGAAGCAAACCATCTCATCAAAACAATCTATCCAAATCTCTGAGGGTTATCTACCTTTCCCTAAATACATTAGCATCCTCTTGGCCTTGCCTTCTAGTTTTGCTTGCTAGACTTTGACTCCATAGCCCAATGGACTAGTAGATCCCTCTTTAATTTGTCTTCAAGTAGTATTATTTCCCACCAAACATTTCTAAGCCAAAACCAAGTGTTCAATCATACCTAGCCTAAAATATCAATCCAAAACAAAGTTAAATCATACAGAGAGAACCCTCTCTCAGATTTAGGAAGCCTAGATCCTAGATTTCCAAAGTAGGTTTGTGGTTACCTCGGAGTATTTCTCTTGAACCTGGAGAAATTACTGAGTGATCATAGAAAGTATAGCAAATGGATGTAAAATCAACATTCCTGAATGGAGTGTTGAAAGAGGTGGTATATGTTGAACAACCTCCTGGCTATGAGATAGAGTGCCAAGAGAAAAAAGTGTGTAAGTTGAAGAAAGCTCTTTATGGGCTTAAGCAAGCACCAAGAGCATGGTACAACATGATTGATGCTTACTTGATGGATAATGGGTTTGACAAATGTGATGGTAAACCCACACTCTACATTGAAGAAATGACGGTAAAATCCTTATTGTTGTTTTATATGTAGATGATTTAATTTTCACATGAAATGAAGTTTCTCTCATTGTTGATTACAAAGCAGTCATGAAGAGTGAATTTGAAATGACTGATTTGGGTTTTTTGAGATATTTTTTGGGAATAGAAGTAAATCAAAATAAAAAGGGAATTTTTATTTCTCAAGAAAAATATGTTGTAGAAGTTTTAAGAATTTTAACATGCAGAAAAACAAAGCAACAACAAATCCAACTATCATGGGGTTGAAATTAAGCAAAGAAGATTGTAGCAAGAATGTCCATCCAACATTGTATAAGTGCATAGTTGGCAGTCTAATGTATTTGAGTGCAACTAGGCCTGATATAATGTATGTTGTAAGTTTAATTTCCAGATTCATGGAGACACCTAAGGAGACATGTTAGCCATCTATAAATTTTTTTATACCTCATGATGGCTAAATAGGTTCCTTAGCTTTCAATAAAGAAATTTTATGAAAACCTACGAGTTCTTGAAAGCCCACTGTGTTCATTATTTTCGGAAATCCACTCCACTAAAATATTCATCAAACTCTTTCAAGTATCCCTTCTATTATCACAAGGAGACTCCTTTCAAGCCCCTCTTCCACCATTTTACCTTCATAATTTCCTCCAAAATCCCTCCATTTCACTCATTATTTCACCTATCCTAACAACCCTTCCTTCTCTTCTAAAAGGCCCCTTTTCCCCTCTATTTTTCACCATTTCTCCTAAAAAACCTCGTTTAACCTTATAAAACTTCTTTGTATGGTTTAAAAACCTCTTAATAAACCTATCGGAACACTAAAAAGGCTCAAAAACCCTTTTTTTAGGCCTAAATATGCCCCCTTTGCAAAATTAGGCTCTAAGCCCTTCTTGGCTTTAGCCTCTGCCCCTTCCTCATGTGAGCCAAGGGCGCGTGAGCATTCACTATTCCTTAAATCCTCATTCTTCTAAACCCCAATCCTACCCACTTCTTATAGGACCATGCCCCGCACCTTCACTTAAGCCCCCTTCTCTTGTCATTTCAACTCCGCGCTATGGTTTTCCCCTGATAAAATCCCCACCATTGATCTCATCAATCCAATGGTAATCAGGCCTTACCCCCATTCATTTTCATTTCCCGATCTCCATTTAACCATTCACCCAGTCTAATCCCCATCGTTGATCGCATTCGACCTAACGGTCAGCGCAATCCTCGACCCTTTACCCCTGCCGATAAAACATTCTGTGACCCGAAAAATATGCTGATGTCAAGCACTGGTCCCATTGCCCACTATTCCACCACCATCCAATTCCCCTCTGACACTTATCCTTCACTACCACGTTCTTCTAATCATCTTCTCTAATCGCGCTCAACCTCCGCCGTTGATCTAGCTTCCCCGGATCCAATGGTCTACAGTTAATATCGCATCTGTTTCGGTGCTGAGGTTTAATGCCCCATTTCTCCATGAAAATGGGAAATTTTTCCCAGGGACACACATCATCCCTTGAGTGGAATTGCGTCAGATTCACTCAAAACCACTAACCACCTAGAGTCAGCGCGAAAACCACCTGGCTTTCCGCAAAACCACTTTCCTCATTTCCGGGCTGATATTTGAATTTATCTCCATTTCTTCATGATTCTGCCATATAAACCCTCCTCTGCATAATCTCCTTCCTCTGCGTTGCTCCATAACACCCACCCCGAGCCTCTGAAGATGTCTAAAACAAAAAAATGCAGGTTTTATTTAATTGTTTTGTGTTGAGTTGCAGGTTTAATGGCGGACAAATGAGCCAGCCCTCCCACAACAAGTTTAAGTTGCAAAAGCCCTAGGATGATGATCCTAGGTTCCAAGATGCCGAATGGGAGATTCAGTATTTGGGTTTAATGTTTAATGAGTGCCTCATGAACACTGGTTAATTAATAAACCCTCTAGCACAGAAGGAAGCCAAGCCACCTGTACAAAGAAGAAAAATAATGAAGGTTAGTGAAGAATAAGGGTTAAGAGCATAGATTTGAATATCAAAGGCTTAACCAATAGATTATGGATAAATACACAGTTTGAAGAAAAAATCAATTAAAGATAAAATAGTCAGCAAAATGACAAAGAAAGAAGATGATTAACGAAGGCCTAAAAGCCAAATCAGAGGCCTAAATAGAGTCTAAAGAGCTAATCAGACAGATCAACAAGAGAAAGCTTCGAATGCATAAATCAGTGAGGCAATTACTCCTCCAAAAGAATCAAAATGCCACTTACAGGCCTAATTTACCTCAAAAGACACATAAAATTACTCCAAGTAAGAGATATTTCCAAATGATAGCTGAGAATTTATTGCCAACCTACCTAGAAAAGCCTAAAAGTCAACAAAATCCACTAAGTAGTTGAACGAATAGATGTAACGCAGAATTAGACTTAAATACATTTTTCCTTGGGCCTTGCATGGTCTCAAAGGTCAAAAACATTAAACTCTATCATTTATGAACCATTAGAAGCCCTTTCTTTCACTCCACCTCCTCATTTATCTATAAATACTGTATGAGGAGTTCATTGTTATTGTTGGTTGGATTATTATTAGAGTGTAAGATAGTTGCTGAAGCTGTTGAAGTGTTGTTGAGTAGTTGAAGAATACTAGGCTGAGAAGAGAAGTTTTGAGTTGTAGAGACCTGTTTGACTTGAAGTATGTAAATGGTTTGAACATTAATAATACAAGCTGATTCATGGGATCCTCATCTATGTTAATGGTGATGTTATTCCTCACTTTTTTTGTTTTCCTTATGTTTTACATGCTATCCATTTTCTCTGATAAAGAATATAAAATTTAGAGTAGGATTTACTGAAAAGTTTTGTATTTATGTCTGAAAGTTTTATCTTTATGTTTCTTCTGCTAAGGTATGTTTATAGGATTCTTAAATTCCCTCTAGGTTTATCCAGCTTGTTGATTTGAGAATGATTCAATAGAGTATAACTAGGAAGGAATGTTGGTGAGTCCATGTCTTTCTGAGTACAACTTGAGATATTGTTTTTGAATGTTCTCTCCAAAGTTTCCTAAGTAGAGTTAACCCAGGAAAGTCTATGGTTTTTCTGTCCTCTCTCTAGTCTTTAACATTTGCTTTGAAAGATCCCTTGAGAGTATGCCAAAAGCAGGCTAGATTCATAGTTTCTGTCTGATCTTAGGTTATTTTCCTTGTTCTCTCATATGTTTTCTACTTTCTGAAATTAGTCTTAGGATTACTAGATTGTTGTCTGAAAAGTGTGCTTTAATAAAATTTTGTCCAAAGAAGTCTATGTTTTTCCCTGTCCTTTGTTTTGCTTCAAACAATTACTTTGAAAGGCTTTTCTTGTCTTAGTGAAGTTAGATTCTTAATTGGTTTTAGCTTTGCTTCTATCACAACAGTTTAATGTTCCATATCATAATTCAATCTAAAAGATCCTTTGATATAGATGACTTTCCCTATGGAAACCCTTGAAATTTTTTTGTACAATTAAATCCTTTTGTGACTCCATATCCCAATGGGTTGATACTGTTTCATAACCTATCTTTTCAGCTGAAACATTCTTCAATTTTCTCTCACCTTCACCTTTCAACTGACCTCTTCAGTTAATGATATCCATCCCCACCAAAAAAACAAGTTCTATGAGCTTCATAGCTAGCCTAATATCATAAACAAAGCATAAAGATATATCCTTTGAAAAAACTTAATAGAGAGATCCCTCTCTGAATCCAGGAAGGCTAGGTCCTAGGATTCCAAAGTGGTTCTGATGTGGCCCCCTGCAACATTTATTCTTGCTAATATTGTAAATTACAGGGACCCAACATAGTGGTGACCATACTAGGGAGAAATACTGAGTAATAGATAACTTCACAACTAAGAAAACCCTAATCTAAAATGAAACAAGTGTCTACCAAGATTGGTTCCTGATTGTTGATGGTGTACAACAACCAGTCCTAGAAAAAAAGTAAAAATCTTCCACTTGGCGACTCCACAACTCCAAAAAGACCTAATGAATCCACTGGTAGAAGACTCTAAACTGGTTGAAAAGATATAGTGACCTCTTTCTGATTTACAAATGTGAATCCAAGAATACAATGAATATATGCCCCAATGAGTAGAGATCATATTCCTGAGCTCCCACACAAGATGCCCCAGGTAAATTGGGATGATAACCTACCTATTTTTCAAGATGAAAGTTTGATGACCCTTTGTTACATCTCATCAAGTTTCATATACATTTATGGAGGTTAAAATTTTAATGTCATGAGGACTGCCTTATGAAAATGTTCATGTTAACATTAGAAGGAAGAGCAAGGGAATGGTATGAATGGTTGAAACCTGGTAGTTTTTTTTCTTTAAAGGACCTCCACAAGGTATTTTATGATTATTATAAAGAAACATCCCCTTATTTATCATTGGATGGAATTTTTTGTGATCAATCTGAGGACATCATACAATACCTTTCAAATATTCATGAAGATTTAGGAAATTGGCATCCTGAGAATCTCCTAGCAGCCATTCATGAATTTCATATTTAAAACAACTATCAAGAAAACCTAGATGAATTAGTTGAGGAAGCAATTAATCAAGAAACAAAATAAAATACTCAAAGTCTCTCTGTAAGTACAAGTTATGATTCACCATCCCTTCTAGGGGAGGCTCAAGAAAAAATCCAGCCTCAAAATCAACATTCAGAAGAAAAAGAGAAATGTTGTACTTTTTTTCCAAGAAAGAGAAAAATGCCTCCTCTTCTAACTGAAGAGGAAATCAATTAAATATTAAACTAACAACCAACCTCTAAAACTTCATGTGAACAAAATACTCTTGCTCTTTCAGCTACTGAACTTTGTTGCCATAAGCCATAAAATAAACTTGTAAATCAACTTAAAGAAAGACAAATTGATAATCCAGTATGTTTAATTGGTGAGATTGTTTATGCTAATGATTCTCCAAATTTTAATCAATTTGATGATGATGATAAGCTTCAAATAGAAACTAATCATGTAGGGAAACCAACAGTTGATTTGTGTCATGAATTTCACTATCATCACCTTGAAAGCAGCAATCAACCAATGCATCCCATCATAAATAGCTTTCACATAATTTGAAATAAGCAATCTATCAGTTGTGATGTTGAGGTTGAAAACAATGAGGAGCTTTTTGAGCAAGTTGAAGATAAGGATCCCTCCTCTGAAAAGGTGGAAGTAATTAAAAATACCCTTGCTCAAGCACATAGTGACCTTTTCACAGAGTTCAGTCCACTAAATCAGAACATACCAGGACTACAAGAGGACAAAACTATAATATATGACAAGTCCTCCGGTTCAGATAATAATGAAGATAAGGACGAATTTCTTCCTCAAAAGAATCTTAAGCTTGATCCAGTGGAAGAAAAAGTAATGTTGGTTGAAACCTATCTTAAAAATACCCATAATCGGGTATTACTTCAAGATCCATTCGCTGATTTCTTGAAGACATTTGAAGAGGGAGTAAAGGTTGTTAGGAGCAGTTTATTACCAAGTGCAAGAAAATTTTTAGCACTGTTGCTAATAAACAAGTGAGATGTCAGTGGCCCTTTTATTTGTCTACCATGCTCAAGGAGATGGGAAAAAACCGTTCATGGAATCATCTGATTGATTAGATGTATTGGAAAAGAGAATTAACCAGATAGATATGTAAATTCCAAGTTAGATTAGGTTAGATAGGAATGCCAATAAGCTCACCCTTTGAGCACTTAGCTAGTTTTTTAATTGTTTTGAAAGAAATATGAAAAATATGAAAAAAACTAGAAAAGGAGAAAAAGAGGGCAAATAAAAGGAAAAGGTACAGCCACATACCAAAAAAGAAAAATCTGAAAGTGTGCAAGTCAAAATGCCACTACTTTGAGAAGAAATTGTTATTCAGTCATACAACCTAATCTTGACTGAGTAAATTTGAATTTATGTTGATAGGTTAGTGAAAATAGATTTTCCAAACAGTGTAATCTTGGCTTATCAGTAGAATAGATTAGGATAGAAAATAAATGGTTCCAACAAGCTCAAAATTAGAAGCAAGAAAAGAAAGAGAAATGGCTCCAAAAAGATCAAAACCTGAGCCAAAGAAGGAAGGAAGGATGCTTAGAAAATTTCAGATCTTAAGCCTTCACAATTTTGTTTTAAATTTTCTGCAAATAAATTTTGTGCAGCTTGTACATAATGCCATAGCCCCCATAGAAAATTAAACTGTCTAATCCTGATTTGACTATGTTTTAAATTTCCTGTTTTAGAAAGTAGACAATAAAATCTTTCAAACAGCCCAATCTTGACAGATAGTTAGGATAGGTAGACAAACAATGAGTTTGACTGTATAATATGAACTCATGGAAGATATAAGGGTAGAAATATATTAGTTTACTGCTTTCAAATAAAATAATAAAATTATGTTGAAAGGGTTTGCAACTCCAAATTCACCCATTGAAGAAAACATGTTAGGACAAGTAGGTTGTGTAGGTAGAAGTTTGGGAGGGAAATCATCTTGTTATAATTCTACAGACCATATTTTTGAGCAGCATGATCATCAAAGAAAAGGAGATTTTAAAAGTACAGCAAAACACACGGCACTGGTTTACTTTCCAGAGATTTATTCCCTGAGGTTCTTAACACCTTCAAGGAGCTTCCCTCCCCAAGTGGAGCCACTATTAGCCATCTATAAAATTTTTTATACCTCATGATGGCTAAATAGGTTCCTTAGCTTTCAAGAAACAAATTTTATGAAAATCTGTGAGTTCTTGAAAGCCCACTGTGTTAATTATTTTCGGAAATCCACTCCACTGAAATCTTCATCAAAGTCCTTCAAGCAACCCTATTATTATCACAAGGATACTGCTTTCAAGCCCCTATTCCACCATTTCACCTTCATAATTTCCTCCAAAATCCCTCCATTTCACTCATTCTTTCACCTATCCTAACAACCCTTCCTTCTCTTCTAAAAGGCCCCTTTTCCCCTTTATTTTTCCCCATTTCCCCTAAAAAACCCCGTTTAATCTTATAAAACTTCTTTGTATGGTTTAAAACCCTCTTAATAAACCTATCAGAACACTAAAAAGGCTCAAAAACCCTCTTTTAAGGCCTAAATCTTCCCCCTTTGCAAAATCAGGCTTTAAGCACTTCTTGGCTTAAGCCTCCGCCACTTCCTCATGTGACCCAAGGGGGCACGACCATTTGCTATTCCGTAAACCCTCATTCTTCTAAACCCCATTCCTACCCACTTCTTACAGGACCATGCCCCACACCTTCACTTAAGCCCATCTTCTCTTGTCATTTCAACTTCGCGCTATGGTTTTCCCCCGATAAAATCCCCACCATTTATCTCATTGATCCAACGGTAATCAGGCCTTCCCCCCTTCATTTTCATTTTATGATCCCCATTTACCCATTCACCCGAATTAATCCCCACTGTTGATCGCATTCGATCTAACAGTCGGTGCAATCCTCGAACCTTTACCCCCGCCAATAAAACATTTCGCGACCCAATAAATATGCTAATGTCAGGCACCGATCCCACTACCCACTATTCCACCACCATCCAATCCCCCTCCGACACTTGTCCTCCACTACCACGTCTATCTGATCATCTTCTCCGATCGCGCTCAACCTCCGTCGTTGATCTGGCTTCCCAAAATCCAACGATCTACAGTTAAAATCGCGTCTGTTTCAGTTTTGGTGTTTAATGCCCCATTTTTCATAGGGACACGGGTCATCCCTTGAGTGGAATCACGTCTGATTCACTCAAAACCACTAACTGCCAAGAGTCAGTGCAAAAACCGCTTGGTTTTCCGCAAAACCGTTTTTTTCATTTTCGCACAGATATTTGAATATATCTCTATTTATTCATGATTCCGCCATGGAAACCCTACTGTGCATAATCCCCTTCCTCCGCGTCACTCCATAACACCCACCCCGAGCCTCTGAAGCAGTCTAAACCACAAAAATGCAAGTTCTATTTAGTTTTTTTGTGTTGCGTTGCAGGTTTAACGACAGACAAATGAGCCAGCCCTCCCACAGTAATTTTAAGTTGCAAAAGGCCCAGGATGACAATCCTAGGTTCCAAGATGCTGAATGGGAGATTCAAGATTCGGTTTTAATGTTTATCGAGTGCCTCATGAACAATGGTTAATTAATAAACCCTCTAGCGCAGAAGGAAGCCAAGCCACTTGAACACAAAAGAAAAATAATGAAGATCAGTGAAGAATAAAGGTTAAGAGAATAAATTCAAGGATCAAAGGCTTAACCAATAGATTATGGATAAAGACACAATTTGAAGACAAAATCAATTAAAGATAAAATAGTCAACAAAGTGACAAAGACAGAAGATGAATAAATAAGGCCTAAAAGCCAAATCAGCGACCTAAACAGAGTCTAAAGAGCTAATCAGACAGATCAGGAAGAAAATGCTTCGAATGCATAAATCACTAAAGCAGCTACTCCTCCAAAAGAATCAAAATGCCACCTACAGGCCTAATTTACCTGAAAAGACACATAAAGATACTCCAAGTCAGAGATATTTCCAAATGATAGCTCAAAAGTTATTTCCAGCATACCTAAAAAAGCCTAAAAGTCAACAAAAGCCACTAAGTAGTTCAAAGAATTAATGTAACACAGAGTTAGACTTAAATACATTTTTCCTTGGGCCTTGCATGGTCTCAAAGGTCAAAAAAATTAAACTCTGTCATTTATGAACCATTAGAAGCCCTTTCTTTCACTCCACCTCCTCATTTATCTATAAATATTGTATGAAGAGTTCATCGTTATTGTTGGTTAGATTATTATTGGAGTGTAAGATAGTTTCTAAAGTTGTTGAAGTGTTGTTGAGTATTTGAAGATTACTAGGCTGAGAAGAGAAGTTTGGAGCTGTAGAGACCTGCTGGACTTGAAGTATGTAACTGGTTTGAACATCAATAATACAAGCTGATTCATGGGATCCTAGTCTATGTTAATGGTGATGTTATTCCTCATTGTTTTTGTTTTCCTTATTTTTTACATGATATCCATTTTCTCTGATAAAGAACAAAAAATTTGGAGTAGGATTTACTAAAAGGTACCCTATTTCTGTCTGAAATTTTCATCTTTATGTTTTCTTCTACTAAGGTATGTTTAGAGGATTCTTAATTTCCCTCCAGGTTTATCCATCTTGTTTATTTGAGAATGATTTAATAGAGTATAACTAGGAAGGAATGTTGGTGAGTCCATGTCTTTCTGAGTACAACTTGAGATATTGTTATTTAATGCTCTCTTCAAAGTTTGCTAAGTAGAGTTAACCCAGGGAAGTCTATGGTTTCGCTTGTCCTCTGGCTAGTCATTAACAATAGATTTGAAGATCACTTGAGAGTATGCCAAAGGCAAGCTAGTTTAACAGTTTCTATTTGATCTTAGGCTATTTTCCTTGTTCTCTCATATGTTTTCTCCTTTTTGAACGTAGTCTTAGGATTACTAGATTGTTGTCTGAAAAGTGTGATTTAATAAAAATTTGTCCAAAGAAGTCTATGGTTTGCCCTATCCTTTTGTTTGCTTCAAACAATTACTTTGAAATTACTTTCTTGTCTTAGTGAAGTTAGATTCTTAATTGGTTTTAGTTTTGCTTCTTTCAGAATAGTTTAATGTTTCATATCACAATTCAATCTAAAAGATCCTTTGATATAGATAACTTGCCCTATGGAAACCCCTGAAGAATTGTTGTACAATTAAATCCTTTTGTGACTCCATAGCCCAATGGGCTGATACTGTATCATCACCTATATTTTCAACTAAATCATTCTTCAATCTGCTCTCACCTTCACCCTTCAAGTGATCTCTTCAGTTAATGATATCCATCCCAACCAAACAAAAAAGTTCTATGAGCTTCATAACAAGCCTAATATCATAAAAAAGTCATAAATATATATCCTTTGAAAACACTTAATAGAGAGATCCCTCTCTGAATTCAAGAAGCCTACATCCTAGCATTCCAAAGTGGTCTTGATGTGGCCCCCTGCAGCGTTTATTCTTTCCATTCTTGTAAATCACAGGGAACCAATAAGACACATTGGCAATAAGCCAGGAGAATTTTAAGGTATGTGAATGGAACAAAGGAGTATGATTTTCTATACTCCTCAACTGATAATTTTAAGTTGAATGGTGACAGTAACAGTGATTGGGCTAGAAGTGTAGATCATAGAAAGAGAACACCTAGGTATGAGTTTCATTGGGGATCGGGAGCCATTTCATGGGCTTACAAGAAGAAACCAATAGTTTCATTATCAAAAATAGAAGTTGAATATGTGGCAGCAACAACAGCAACATGCCAAGCAGTATGGATGAGAAGCATGCTGAGATATTTGTGTCATGAGTAAGAGAAAGGAACCAAAATTTATTGTGATAATAGCTCAGCAATTGCATTATCAAACAATTCTATTTTTCACAAGAAAAAAAAGTACATAGATGCCAAATATCATTTTATAAGAGAATTTGATTAACAATGGTGAGATTGTGTTGCAGCATCGTAGGATAGAGGAATAATTTGCTGATATCCTCCCAAAGCCATTGGGATAGAGAAGTTTTGTTTATCTCAGACAGTGTTTGGGAATGAATGATGGAAATAGTTGTGATTAAGGGGGAGTGTTGGAATTATACTCACAACCACCAACATGAATAAGCAGTGGCAACAACCCACACTTCATCAAGTTTGATTGTAGTAAGGAGAAGCACAGATCCAAAAACAGGAGGCGTTTTCATGTAACTACAACAAACTTAGTACCCCGTCCATCCTTTGCGTTTATTTCTTTGAACCATTGCATTTAAATTACCTTTCCCATAGAGCGCAATCGCAATGATTTTTTTTTACCCTTAATCCATCCACCATAAGTTATTGTACTTCTGATGCGATATCAACGGGATCCACCTTTTACCTTACCGCATTTCCATATGCCCCAAACCCTTTGTTCTGCGCCTAAATCCTTTGTATTTCCCTTAGCACACTTACCGCACCTTACAGCGTGCAATACTGCACATCGCAACATTTAAACCTTACCTGTTAAGCCCCACAACGAACCATGCAATGTTGTGATGCAATATCGCATCACACATCACAATCACAATATCTTAACCTTACCTTCAATCGCCCACATGTTTTTTGTTTGTTTTTCGATGTGATATCGCAGTCGCATATCGTAATCGCAACCATTTTAAGTTTCACGTGAACTGCCGACAAGCTATGTTATTTGATATGCGATGTGATGATGTCATGTCACTTCACAAACACAATTTTTTTGGTTTTCCATTTAAGTTTAGCATGGTACGTTATTTTTAATGTGATGCGATAAGTGCCACGTCACATCGCACATTGCAGTTCATAATGTTTAACGGATAGTGCGACAGTTAAAGATTGATATCGCCAATTTGTGCGGATGCAATGTGGACTCAGAACTTCATTGAATAATGTTAGATATTCAAATTTTTTGTTTTGAACGCGTTTTGTATTTGTTTCTTGTATAAATTGAAATGAAGGTCTCTGCACCATTTAATGAAGGAATGGGTCTTTTGACAACCAAAAGAATGACTGGTTGTTGAACGTCCGTTAAATAATTGAATTGCATTGAATTGCATTAGGTTTTTAGGCTACGACCATTTTGATATAAGCGAATGTAATTTCATTATGTTTTCAGAAGAAGAGAGTAGAATGAATTGAAACTCTAAGAAGAGTTGAATAAATTAGAAAAGAGTTATGCTGCTATTTTACGATGTCTATCTGTATGTTTGACTATCAATTCTGCAAAATTGTGTGTTCTCTGTGTTGTGGGGGAGGCATCCCTCTGTGTTATTTGTTTCGTTCCATATTTCCAACACTTTTTAATAGAACAAGATTTTTTAATTAGCTTAGGCAACCAATATTTCTTGAGTTATTTATCCATCCCAGTATATATTATTGATTGGATTTTGTATTTTTTAAATTTTAAGAGTGATATATACTGCCCCATGGGTGTATTAATGAATGGATAGCTCTTAATCACCGTTAATTTATAAATACAAACACATTAAATGGGCATGCATTTCTTTTCTCTCTGTTTTTTTTTTGTAACTATTCCTTCCATTTAAGCAAGGCTATGCGAAACAAAGATTCCGCCACGGTTATGCTTGTGAAGAATAGCGTGGTGTCTCTCTGCTTTTTTTACTTCTCTCCCTTCCATTGAGTGAAGCCTATTCCAACCAAGGATTTCACCCTATTTTTCTTGTGGAGAATACTATGGTCTGTAGACATGCTTATATTATGGACACAGTGATAACTAGCAAAATCAATTAGAAATTAACTTTTAATTTGTTTTTATAGCTATTTATAAATTAAGAAAATGATATAATTGAGGAGAGAGGCTCGTTCTATAGCCAATTGTGAAGGCTATATGTAATTATGTTTGTGCTCGAATTGGAGTTAACACTTGTCTTCTTCTTGAAAAAATAAATATTCTCTAAATAGAAAAGCAATATAGACCATAACAATAAAAAAAGAATATGCTAGATGCATGTTTAATTAATGGTTATGCTCCGCTTTAATGAGTGGCCCATATAAGTCATGACCTGATATCATTTGATGTAAATTAATTAGAGCTAAAAAAAAAATGTCAGCAAAATATTTAAACCATAACTAACAAGTTGATACTCACAACAAAAATATGCAAATTCATCGATTTTGTTCAGTAATTCGAACAATTGCAATTTGATATAGTGCTATTTTATTACCAAGCTTAGGCCATAGGGGCTTCACTACAGGATCAATACAATAGAACGTGGGTTCATATTGGGGGATATATAATGAGGAAAATATTACATAATATATTGGGGAATATATAGGGGATAAAGGGTTTTTATATTGGCAGGTATAAAAAATGGAGCTCAAAGTTAATGAAAAAATATAAAGGGGTATTAAAAATGTTAATAAAAAAATAGATACTTACAATATATAGTGGAAGTAGGGGCTTTTTAAATTGGGAAGGTGCATTGGGTTTATATTGGTAGGGGGTTAAATAATATGATTTTTAGGGGTATTTTCCAATATGTACTCAAATTAAGGGTAATGTTTAATATGCTATGATCGCACGTGATATGTTAAAGTTTTATTGAGTGAAGCCACTATGGCTTAGGCTCTAGTGTTCGAACAATTTCAATTTGATACAATGTTATTTTATTAAAAATCTTAGGCTCTCGTCTATTGTCGCCTCCAAAAAGTCACTCTACCATTGTGCTTAGTGCCTCAACATACATTCACTCTGCCACTGTACTTCTTGCCTCAACATGAAAACATACATTACAAGAGCCTACAGGGATCATCTTGGCATCTACCTGACTAAGCAATGAATTATACAACAATCCTCAATGGCATATGAATTATCCCACCACTTGTCATTGAAACAAGTAATACAGTTCTCAATGGCCATAAGAAAGTTATATTGTCATCTATGTAATGTGGAAGTTTTATATATGCAGATATCTATGAAGTTGAGTAAATAAATAAAGTTGATTTTCAGACATTGCTTTATAAATTTAGAAAATAGTGTTGTATGTATATAAATTGAGAAACATTGATCGACCTTTTATTTATGTAGTTTGTTAAAAAAATAAAGCTTACCGTTCCATCAATGGCTTAAGAACTTACTCTTGAACTGTTGCAAAAGAATTGATGGGCAGCCGTGGTAGAAATAAGTTTTGGACATGCTGAGTGTGGGAGATCTAAATAATGAAAGGCAAAGTTTACGGGATAATCAATTAGTTTTATTAATTTATTTTATATGAAAAGAACAGTAATTTTATTATAATAGGATGAATGAGTAGATTGTTAATTTTTATACTAAAATATAAAATAAAAAAGATTGTAATTTTTATAAGAAATAAATTGAAAAAGAATAATTTTTATATTAAAAGAAATTATAAAATGGCTAATTGCAATAGTAAAAAAGGATAATTTCTACTTTAACGAAATTTATAAAATAGAAAATTGGTTGCAAGTGGCTAACTCCTATATAAAAATATTGAAAAACAATAATTTCTATATTTTGATTAATGTTTTGAATATAATGACTATTTATTTAAATTAAAAAAATTTGTTTAAATATTTGTAAGATGTATAGTTTGAAAAGATTTTATAGGGTCCAATTTTTTGGTATCTACTTCAAATCAAATTTGGTAACTATATTTTAAACTTTATATTTTTCAAAAAAAATTTAACATATTCTTTAAATAAATTATTTGATGATATAGATTAACGAACTTATATAAATATCAATTTGATATATATAAAAATATGTTAAAATAAAATATTTTAATATGAATTAATATTGATTATACTTAAATATATATATATATATATTAAAAAATACAATTTATCCGATAAAAATTTGATCTTTCAGCTCATATTATACCTTTCGTTAAAATAAATCTATACTAATTAACAATTCAATATAGTCACAATCTCTCGTGTTCTCGTCAAACATCAATGCATCTCTAGTCAACACCCTAATGAACATCCCTGTTGCGTGTCTCCTGTTCTCGTCAAACATCAATGCATGTCGAGTCAATGCCCTCATGAACATCCCAGTTGCGCAATACCACCAAGATATTGAAAATTTCAATCAATTAGGCCACAAATCAGCGTTGGTGTTGGCACAAGCTATAAAAAACCAGGTTGGTTCTCCTCTTCTTTGGTGCAACTTGCAAGATGAAACTGGTTTCTTCTCCTCTTCTTTGGGGCAGACTTGCAATATATCTTGGTGTTATTGCGGAATAGGGATGTTCATGCGGGCGTTGACTGGACATGCATTGATGTTTGAGGAGAACAAGAGACACGCAAAAAGGAGGTTCACGAGGGTGTTGATTGGAGATGCATTGATGTTTGACGAGAACATGAGAGATTGTGACGGTATTAAAATTATTAATTAGTATAGATTTATTTTAACCAACAATTGCATGTGGTTTTTCTCTTATTGAAAGTACGATTATGTTTAGATATTTGATGTATAAGAAGAAGGCTCCCTAAAATTGCTTCTGATAGTAGTCCAAACCCTCACCTTCTCCTCAAGTGTGGGTGGCATAAGGATGCCCAGTCATGGCTCAACCATTGGGGAATTAAGGAGGAGCTCAATATGGGAAGAAAATATAATATCAAAAATACTATTACCTCGAAGTTTAAGGACAAGTTGTGGGAGGTTGAAGTGGTGGAGGGTAAAAGGAAGCTAAGATACTATAAGGAAGTTATCAACCCACCCTTGATAATCAGGCTTATCTTTTTGTGTTGTCTAACAATAAGAAAAAAATGAACATCACTAAGATAAGAACTAATTCCCATGAGCTTCAGAGTGAGACTCGGCAGTGGTCTATTCCCAAGATCCCTTGGAACGGTGGAATATGTCAAATCTACAATTCTAATCAGGTGGAAGATGAAAATCACTTCATTTGGACTATCCGACTCTTACCAACATTCGCTCTCATTTCCCTACCATATGTCACACTTCCAATCTTCTGGACCTATTAAACCAATCCACTTATAGCGATATTGGAGCACTTATTTCCCTTCTCTTTGACCATAGGAACAAGTTTTTAAAGAATCAAAATTATATTCTTTCTCCTCTCTTAAGGTCTGATAGACTGCATTGGTCTTAACAAATGGTAACCATCATTATCATCATCATTATCAATGTAGCTTTGGTTACCAATTTAATGTACACAATTAATACATAAATATAAAATAAAGGCTATTAAATGTGAATTATAAAAATTAATTTTATTTGAAAATTTTGGTATTATTAATTTATATATAATTTAAATATATACATTTAAAAAACATTTGACAAAAATTGTAATTAAAAAGATTTAAGATTTCCAAATTACAAAATTGTTACAATAATATGATTCAATATCATGACTTTAAAAAAATAGCATCTCATTTCATATGATACTTATTCATACAACATTTTTTTTAATTAAAGAGTTCAATTATAAAGATAGAAAGAGCATAACTATTTTGAGATAAATCTCAAGAGATTTAATCCCCCTCCATATAACTATTAATTTTTATTATAATTGTGATTATAAATTATTTATTTTATTTTATTTTAAATTTAATTTAGTTTTTATTTTTATCTTGTTTTGACGCAATCAAACATTGCAACATCTCTACCATACCCAATTCAACTAAACTTAAATTATAGAACCCCTATATCAAAATAAACACACATATCAACAATGGTGTACTCATAGCATTACCCACATAAATATTTTGCAGATCTTTTCTTGATCAAATATCCCATAATTCAAAGGATAGTATATAATAGTTACTTTTAAACTCCAACTTTTGTTCTATATTTATGATTTTTGCACCGAGAAGCACATTCTTCAGTCTACCCAATATGAGGCCAATGTCTGATTTTCATTCATCCTTAACGTGTTGACCTGAGTTTCTTTCAAAATAAAAATGAAATATATTTTAAATTAAAAAAACATGGGTTATAGTAAAAATAAAAAGAAATATACATATTGAGTTTTTTTTTTTAAACATTAAAAAACATCAATAATCCCACTCGCACTATGCTAGTTGGGTTTTTTGTCAATATTATATCCCAAAATTAAGAAATAGGAAAAATAGAAAACATAGAGTTTAACAAAATGGAACACTTTTATTAATTCAGGTCTAAGCCAAATAAACCTTTAATATGCAAACTATATTATTAATCAAATAGATTACACACATTTATACATGAATTAGTCTCAAGACAGGAAATCTATCTTGGACGTACAATAAGTTGGTTGAGGGAATATCTCAACCTGACACCAAATAAGGAAACTAGTTTTAGCTATCCTAGGAAATAGGAACAGACTCTATTCATAGAGAGTCACAACTGGACAAGTAGGAATTACACATTTCAACACACCCCCTTAATGACTACTTGTCTCGATATCACTTTGCAAAATTTAGTTGTGGTCAAACATAACAAAAAGGATATGTCGACGTCCATATAAAGGAGAAACCATCCACCGGAATGCATGGGTACCAACCGCTGCAACCGCTGGTCTTGTAGGATGTCCTTCGTATACATGGTTCTGTCAACCATTATTACTGCATACATGTACCTGTATCTACATATCCCCCTCCAACGTGGGTTTTATCGGATGACCCGTAACCATGCTCTTCCTTCATCGGGGTTTTATGGGATGACCCGTAACCACGCACTTCCTTCAGTGGAAAACACTGACACATAACTGTTTCCAGTCTGCTTCACTATTATACGTGGTTTCTAGCTGACCACAAACTGACACTGCAAAA
Organism: Pinus albicaulis; assembly: GCA_034641835.2. Classification (NCBI taxonomy): domain Eukaryota; kingdom Viridiplantae; phylum Streptophyta; class Pinopsida; order Pinales; family Pinaceae; genus Pinus; species Pinus albicaulis. Next base: position 1,563,579,706 of record CM076582.1, read on the forward strand.
TGGTTTCTGGCTGACCATGAACCTGTAGTTACAAAGTGGTTTTGAGATTGCCACGAACTTTTACGGGGATACACATGCCTTTATAAGGCGTACATACTCCATCTCTTGGAATTACCAGGTACATAAAATTACCACTACAAAACCATCCTAGACTTGCTTACCATGCAACTAAGTGACTCATTATACAACATGCTATTGAGTCTATTCCAGGAAACTCATAAAAAATTCACACAAACTAGATTGATCTCCATCTTAGTAATTTATATTGGATTTTCATAGTCATACAAGTGTGATTTGCTAGAGTAGCCAATTCTAACAACATCACCACCCATTGAGTTGGCTAAACTTGATAATTTTGTTTATGAATAATCCAAAAAATACTTACCATACATACTAGCGATTTTCACACATTTGTAATATAGAAATGTCGATGAGGAAAACAACACACGACCTTCAATGCAACATGGGGGACGCATTCTCAGATTCCGGATTCAAAATATGAAACACACAGTCTCTTTGAATCCACCGTATCCTGATTCTCATCCTGCTGTAAAAAATTCCTAGTATTCTATGCACTACATCCACATCAAACAGAGTATCTCCGCTGTGCGAGAAGGAAGGAATAAGCAGATCATCCAGGAAGGAACATTCGAGCTAACAAGGAAACTAGTTTTAGCTAATTCCTATTGAATAGGAAAAAACTCTATACATAGAGAGTCACAACTGGACAAGTAGGAATTACACATTCTAACACACCCCCTTAATGACTACTTGTCTCGATATCACTTCACAAAATCTAGTTGTGGTCAAACATAACAAAAAGAATATGTCGACGTCCATATAAAGGAGCAACCATCCACCAGAATGCATGGGTACCAATCGCTGCAACCGCTGGTCTCGTAGGATGTCCTTCGTATACATGGTTCTGTCAACCATTATCACTGCATACATGTACCTATATCTACAGATCCCCCTCCAATGTGGGTTTTATCGGATGACCCGTAACCATGCTCTTCCTTCTTGGGGTTTTATCAGATGACCCGTAACCATGCTCTTCCTTCTTGGGGTTTTATCGGATGACCCGTAACCATGCTCTTCCTTCAATGGGCGAACACTAACACAGACCTGTTTCCAGTCTGCTTCACTATTATACGTGGTTTCTAGCTGACCACAAACTGACACTGCAAAATGGTTTCTGGCTGACCATGAACCTGTAGTTACAAAGTGGTTTTGAGATTACCATGAACTTTTACGGGGATACACATGCCATTACAAGGCTTACACACTCCAACTCTTGGATTTATCAGGTACATACAATGACCACTCCAAAACCATCCTAGACTCGCTTACCACTCAACTGAGTGACTCATTATACAACATGCTATTGAGTCTATTCCAAAAAACTCACACAAAAATGCCCCACGGTGGGGCATTAAACATACACAACAGAAACTTTCACTTTTTTTTGTTCATCATCCTTTAAATGTTGTCGCTACTCCTTTACATCATATTGTCACATATTGGGCATCTTTGTTTTTGTCAATTAAAAATTTGGAACTCCATCTTTAACCTGTCATTTGTTAGAGTAGTCAATTCTAACAAAAATAACTTCATATTGAGGTGACTAATCTCAATATGTATATTAATTTCAGTTCCAAAGTACTTCCATCATGACGTATTTCTTTTATGCAAAATACGCAAACAATCATGCTTTCAACTAGCTACAAAGACACATTTCGTTTGCATATCACGTGTCAATTCCCAAAAGCTCATCATTAAAGTGATGTTATCTCCTTTCAAAAGAGTCCGTCCCAATGGTTTATGCGTCTTTCTCTTGACATAAATTTCTTCGGCATCGTCCAGTACAAGGTTCATGTACTCGTCAAATCCAATGATACGACCTTCGATCCTCAAATCTTTCTGTTCAAACAGCCAAATCTGAATGGGTTCGTTGGGCGCCATGGTTGCTATGCTCTGTTGTTTTTTTCGGCCTCTTAGTCCCTTCCGACAAAAAATGTTAAAAATGCTATTGAAATGGTTGAAGATCTGCAAAGCCGCTATTAATTAGTCACTGATACTGAAGTTTCTGCCTTCGAACATCTAAAATCTGAGACAAAACTGATTCAAATTACAGACTTTAATTTAAGTTCACTCGATAGCAAGAGAAAGGCCGATGGCAGCGTTTCCATCGGCAATGTAAGAAAGAGGCGGCGGCGCAATATATCAAAGACCGTACATTCAAGAGAAAGAAACAAGGAAAGGGAGTATTTTCCTCGGACCAGGCACTATTCTCGCAGAATGGTCGAACAAATTACCACGAAACTCATAAAAGCCTGCAAACTGTACGCTGAATGAAAACTCACAAATAGCAAAAAAAATGTGAAAGCGCTGGCAGCAAAGCAGAATTTTGCTACCCGTAGACTGTTTTCGTGCCCAAAACAACGTGGGCAAAAGAGCAGAGATCGACTGCTCGAGCAGTAACACGCCGGAGAAATCTGACTGGCACGCACAGCAACCACTCCACGCACTGGCACGCTCAGGAAGGGAATTAAAGTGCGAATTGCAAAATTGAAGTGCGAATTCAAGAGACCATACATGCACGATACATCCAAGGGGAATCATGAAACATGAAGCTCCGTGGCGTAGGAAATTCGTGATCAGATGAAGCTCCGTGGCATACGCAATTTGTGACCAGCGTAGGAAATTCCAGACCAGACTCTGCTGTTGAATCGAATACGAATTATTCCACGCTCACCGCACCAGCACACCCAAAACAATCGACAAAAACAAATGAAATATATACTCTTGTTTCCCTCAGCCCAGGAGGGGCCGAGGTCCAGACGTGGCTCCGATACCAAAATAAATATTTAATATGCAAACTATATTATTAATCAAATAGATTACACACATTTATACATGAATTAGTCTCAAGATAGGAAATCTATCTTGGACGTACAATAAGTTGGTTGAGGGAATATCTCAACCTCACACCAAATAAGGAAACTAGTTTTAGCTATCCTAGGAAATAGGAACAGACTCTATTCATAGAGAGTCACAACTGGACAAGTAGGAATTACACATTTGAACAAAGCCTTCTTACACCATACATCACAATGTATCTCATTATATAAAAATGGGATCACTAAACTCGATGGACATAACAACGTGAAAGATATTGATCTTGACTCAACCACAACTCACTTACACCAGAAAACAATGAATTCTAGAAGAACACCTCATAACTCACATAGATCTACAACATTCGTAATAGCTAGGAGGACAACTCAACAACACAATACTAGACTCTTCATTTCTATGTTATGCTAACACCCCTTCTGAATGGAGAATTGTATTTTATACAATGGACAACAATGTCGGTTAGTCTCAGTCTGAGCTAGGCTTACATTTTGACTTAACAACATCATCTTCACCTTTTTTGTTGTTAAATAGGGATGATGTTTTTTCCTTGGCTTGTTTTTCTTTCACTTCCTTTTGCAATTGTGTCATGGAATTCTGATCATTGTTTTCAATAATTCATTATGTTCTTCAGACCTAAATATATCTTTAAATTCTTCAGTAGACTCATAAGTAGACAGTTTCATTTTATATTCATCTATTTCTTGTTCACTTGATTGTTTCCTCATGAGTTAATAATAATATATGATTTCCTATGGGCTCCAATGCATCAAAATATCATGAACATCTTCAAATGTATCCACCATTATTTCATTTCTACGTCATCTAAATTATTTATTGCTTCACCATGTTGCTCATTTTCAAGATCCTTCACCATTAAGCATGTAATGTGAGTTGCATCTTTTAGACCTTCATGAATTTGTTCAACGGAATTTTCAAGTCATTCTTCAATAAGTTTTATATGTGCATCATAATCTATTTGAACAACTTTAAATTGGTCATGTTTCATTAAATGTTGATATGGATTTGTCTTCATGTTATTTTACCTCTGCTATTGTGATAAGATTCTGATTATGATTTTTGTTGCTTCTACCATGATTGGCATAGCATTAACCTCTTGGTCGTCTAAAGAAAACAATAGATTATCAACCAACTTATTTTCAAAGATAACCTACAATTCATTTTCATAAAACAAATATCCATCATCAAATTTTGCAAATTCATCTTTAACATTAGTAACAATATTTTTTGAATTTCCCACCTCTAATTCAAAGAGGCTATTTACTTTCTTCAACTCATATTTTGTTGCTACGTCCTCCACCACTTTTCTCTCAACAATCTTTGCATTTTTTTTGTATATATACTACTAATGCTCTAGCTTCATCTTTGTAATATTTCTCACCCCACTGCATATTTTACTTCATCTAAAAAATATCCAAATATATTTTTTCATTAAGTACTTCACCATATTCATGCAAAATACGAGAAAAGATGTTTTCATCCATTCTCGATATAATAAGAAGCAATGCTATTGAAAATATATTCTTAACATTGGAATTTATAGAAGTTTCTTGAAAATTTTTCCATAATCTACTAAACCAAGTAATCCTTTCATTTTTATTGCCCAAAGTTTCAATTTTTTAAGTGAGAAAGATGGAAAAAATGGCATCAGTCATTTCATTATTTCATTTATTTCTTCAAATTCTTGATTGATTTTGTCTAGTTTTGCATTTATATCCTTAGGTATTGGTTCTTCACTTGAAACATTCCATACTTTTCTGCATATTCTATCGTATAACTCTTTCTTCTTAGTTTTTTATTTCTCTCTTGAACTGCTTAATTCTCCTGTTGTGAAACATGATTTCTTCTCCTTACCTCTCTTATATGAACTTAAAAAAATAAATACAAATACATATTGCGAGTTCACCACTCTATCTTTTATCACTGAAATACATCAACAAACAACGCAATTTCAAGGTTTAATCATACTCTCACATAGTTCTTACCATAACCTTACAACCGCTCTACAGGATTTCAATACACAACACCTTTCCCTATCAGTCGTTTATCCACTCAGCCACACACAATTCGTCATAACTCAGAGCAAACAAGTAGCCTCATGATCCACACAATTACATTATGATGTGCAACCTAGCTTCACACTATACGGATTGTCCCCCCATTACTAAAATTCACCAAATATGCAATACCCAAAAATAAATGTGATAGGTGCTCCTTTTCCACCACACTTCGGCTACAATGCTCTAATTTTCCTTCTTTTTTTATTATTAACAAATCATCAAAGCTTCCATAACTAATTATCCAAACTGCTTTTGTAAAATTAGGGTTATTGAAAAATTTTCAACCAACTACATGAGATTGGAGCTAACACCTGATAGGCGGCTCATAGAAAATTTTGAATCTTAGTGAAAACAACGTAATCATGAAATATCGATGACAACAACAATCCCCCTTAAAAATAGTGCTTACTCTAATATGAATTTATGATATCCCCATATATTTGCTCAATGTCCAATTCAACAACCTTCATCCATGATCAATTAGTCACAAAGAATATCCATACTATTCAATTAATTTTTTGTGGGGGGAATCATTGCATCAATCTTTCTGCAGTAATATTAGTGATGAAGATTAAAATATTTTTATTTTACCATGCACTAACTTCCAAGAAGATTATTTTCAGGCATGCTTCGCAAATGATTCCACAGTGATTCATGTCATATAGAGAATATGGTTCATGACCTATAATTAGAAAAAAAATTATTCTCATTCGAATACTTCGTTGTGGCACCACTATGAGATCCAAATATACTCAGCAGAAATGGTATCTTTCATATACTTTACTATGAGAATAATCTAGAATAATGTAGAAATAGGAGTGGTTATGGTTTTTTGAATGAGAGTTTTTAAATTAGAGTTTAGTTCCATGAGTTCAGGAAATTACTACCCCAAACTTAGGAAGATTAGGTGAGTGCCTATGCTATAAATATGTAATGTTGTCATTGAGCTAAGAGGTAGTTGTGTGAGCTCTGTCTCACATTGTGTGTGTTGCAATTTATTTTATTTAATTTGGTATCGGAGCCATAGGATTAAAGTTCTTTGTTGTTTATTAATTGAGGTTGAGAGAAAAAGTTTGGTGCATTAGAGCGGATCTCTTGATGTGAGGATCGTTGTTGTTGCATGAAGTGACCTACGACTCAGAAATTTCACTACAGAGTTTGGAGTAATCTAAATACAAAGTAAGTGATCAATAGTCCCTGACCTTGACTGAAGGTGTGCAGAATTTAGGTGGACTCACCAATCATTCGCGACATTAAGTTGGGTGAGACGACGTGTGGCACGATGAATGTGTTCATGCTGTGAAGGCCGAGATTAGAGAGTACCTTAGAGTGCTCCGTGAGATGGCAAGCCCATGAGTGATTTGGCACTGTGTCCGTGGATAGCTGTGGTGATCCTCGTGATCTCCTGTAGGATCGGAGGAGGTCCAGCTTGTGGGATGTGAGCAGCCATCCGGAAGAACGGATTTGAGAGGTTTTGAAACTTGGACCTTACTGGAGTCAAAATCCCCTTCTTAGATTCGAAGTCGTTGGTGCGTAGTTATCAGGTGGCAGCTGCCACATGAGCTAAGCGTGGTCTAAAGCTAGCAAGAAAATCCTCGAACTGTCAACACAATTTTGAATCCTCTACCATCGTCCACGGCATACCACCACAGTCATGGATATTTTAGTTATTCCTAGTTTCGTGGATTGGTTGTAGTGTGGAGCACAACTTACAATGGTAGCATGGAGAGCATAGAGAGATTGTGCTATTCTTGTAAGCTGTGGATGGTTGCAGTTGTGATACCAATTCAGCGTGAAATCCGTGCCATTCAATTTCATTGTTGCTATATGCTTTTCTGACATATGTTTTCATCTTGAGTATTTGTAAAATTAGAGATTCCATTCCTTTGAAGATAAGCTAAGTATAATTTTGCAATCAACTAATAGAGGTTGAATTTAGTTCTGATCTGTTTTGAACAGAGAACTATATTTGATGTAGATTGTTTCTCTTTGATGTGTTAAAGATTAAATATGCATACAATATAAGATATTTATTGCAATAGAGATATAAGTGAATTAATTTCTTACAATTAAATCTGATCATTGCTATTGAAAACAATGGCTAATCCTCTTGCCGTTTCATATTTAAATGAATCCACCAAAATTGATGGCGAAAACTACGTCATTGGAAGTTTAAGTTGATCACCGTTCTCGAGGCATACAGCCTCTAGACGATTTTCAAAGGTGATGAGCCGAAGCTTGTTGTTGCCGCCGCAATTCCAGATTCGGATAAGTGAGAAATGAAAGCGAAAGTGGTGTTGCGCATGTCTGTAAAGGACAACATCATTCCTCACATTCAGGACTGTACATCTTCAAAGCACATGTGGGAAACTCTCAAAGGTTTGTCTGAAACTACTAATGCAAATCGCATTTTATTTTTAAAAACGAAGCTACTATCTATCAAAATGGATGCCAACGAAAGCATCAGCAACTTTGTTTCTAAAATTAAAGACTTAAGCGATAAGGTTGGTGACATTGGTGAAAAAGTATCTAGTAGCAATTTAGTAACTATTTCTTTGAAGGGTTTAGTTGAAGACCATAAAGTCTTTATTTCACCACTCTCAGCGAGACAAACACCTCCTACATTTCATGAATTCACTGGAATTATTCTTCAAGAAGAAGAGAGAATGAAATTTTTTGAACTGGATTCAAATGGTTCTGATTTGGCATTTATTGCAAGAGGTAAAATAGCATTCCGAGGGAGACCATGGGAGAGGAACAGAGGCCATTTTCAAGCAAATAATAAAGGTATGACACATCCTGATTCTTATGTTAAGAGAAATATTGAATATGATTATTGTGGAAAACTTGGACATTAAGCTAAAGATTGTTATAGAAGAAAGAATCATGAATCAAATCAGAGACAAATGGAAATTTCATGAACAAAGACACTTCAGTTATTGATGGATTTAAAAATATTAAATTGTTTCTTTCTGATGCTGCATTATTTGCTGAAACTGATGATGAGACTGCTTGGTTCATGGATTTTGGGGCATCAGCTCATATGACTTGTAATAAAAAATGGTATGATAAATATTAGGAGAAAAATGATGGCACACACATTTACCTAGGAGATAACAAGTCACATAAAGTCCAAGGCTATGGCGTAATAAGTGTGTACTTACCTAATGGAAAAATGAGACAGATTCATGATGTGATGTATGTTCCTGGTATGAAAAATAATTTGATATTTGTTTCAACTATCACTGATAATAATTTAAAAGTGGAATTTGATAAATTGGGTGTATTGTGAAAGATGTCTAGGATCGCTACAGGGTTGTTTCCATAGGTACCAGGGTTGGTGGATTGTATAAATTGGATGTGACGATGAAGCATCATGTTGCATTGAAATCCATAGCAACGTCAACAACAAAGTTATGGCATCACAGGTATGGGCACCTAAATTATGATGATTTATTGTTGTTCCAAAGAAAAACAATGGTTGAAGGTCTTCCTGTTATGAAGTTTGAACATTTACCATGTGAAGCTTGTGCACTTGGTAAGCAACATAGAGAGGATTTTCCCGTTCATACAAAGAAAAGACAATATGATATACTTGAATTAATTCACACTGATGTATGTGGACCTATGTAAACTAGGTCCCTTGGTGGTGCTTCCTACTTTCTTATTTTTGTTGATGATAGTTTTAGATATACATGGGTATATTTCATATGAAGAAAAAGTGGTGTCTTTGAGTATTTTAAAGAATTCAGAACTTTTATTGAAAAGAAAAGAGGCAAATACATTAAAATTCTCAGATCATATCAGGGTGGTGAATATAAATCAGGAGCGTTTAACTAGTATTGTAAATTTCATGGGATCCTGCAACAGTTCACAGTACCACATACTCCTCAGAAAAATGGTGTTGCTGAGAGATGGAATAGAACAATGGTGGAGTGTGCTCGAAGTATGCTTCAAGGTAAAAACATTTCTAATATTTTCTGGGCAGAAGCCATTAATACTGTTGTTTATTTGAAGAATCGAAGTCCCACTAAGAAATTAGCTCTTCAAACTCGTTTTGAGATTCTTTATGGTCATAAACCTGATGTCATTCATTTAACAATATTTGGATGTATTGCCTTTGCACATATTCCTAACGATAACAAAAGAAAGCTTGATGTTAAGTCAATCAAGTGTGTTTTTATTGGGTATTTTACAGATCAAAAAGCATATAAACTGTTTTATCCCAGTTCACATAAATTGTTTGCAAGTCGAGATGTGATATTTCATGAGAATGCTGATAAAAGTGACACAATGAATGTTGCTCGACATATATCTAATGATGATCATGTCAAAATTGACACTTTGGTTAAATAGGAACAGGAACATGTACAGGTACAGGTTCAAGAACAGAATGAAAGCAGCATGAGCACATCCAGCAGTAGTGATTCATCACGAGAAGAAGATTCACCTCAAAGAAAGAGAATAATGGATGGAACTCCAAAAGGTATTGTAGAACCAAGAAGGTCAACCCAACAAACCCAGCTTCCTGCAAGGTATAGAGATTATGCCTTGATGTCTAATATCATGAATGTTGTAGAACCAGTTGATTATGAGCAAACTAAAGAGCATGAATAATGGAGAAATGCTATGAATGATGAATATGGCTCTCTTATGAAAAATCAAACATGGGAATTAGTTGAACTCCCTAAAAACAAAGCTCCAATTGGAGGCAAATGGTTGTATAAATCTAAATTTAAAGCAAATGGTAGCATTGATAAATTTAAGGCAAGATTAGTTGCAAAAGGATATGCTCAACAGGAGGGAATTGATTATGAAGATGATTTTGCACCAGTAGCTAAATTGAATACAATTAGAGTACTGATTGCCTTAGCTACAAAACATAATTTCAATATACATCAATTGGATGTCAAATCTGCTTTTATGAATGGTGATTTAAAGGAAGAAGTTTATCTGGTTCAACCTCAAGGGTTTGTCAAACAGGGACAGGAGCATCTAGTCTGCAGGTTAAGAAAAACCTTATATGGTTTGAAACAGGTGCCGAGATCATGGTATGTAAATATTGATACCATCTTTCATCAGAATGGGTTTGTGAAAAGCAAAAATGATCCTAACTTGTATGTTAAGAAAGATGAAGAAGGAAATGTTGATTTAATATATTTATATGTGGATGATCTCATTATCACATGAAGTGCTTACAAGTTAATTGAAGAGATTAAAATTTAGTTGTCTCAGGAATTTGAAATGAAAAATCTGGGTGAATTGCATTACTGTTTAGGAATTGAGGTATGGAGAGAGCCTGGTAAAACATTGATCAGTCAAAGTAAATTCACAAAGGAAATTATTAAAAAGTTCAATATGAGTGATTGCAAAGCTATGTCAACTCCCTTAGAACAGAATGCAAAGTTGTACAAAGAAGATGGAACTAAAGAGGCAAATGTAACCTTATATCGTCATTTGGTGGGAAGTCTAAACTATCTCACCACTACCAGACCAAACATTGCATACTTAGTCAGTATCCTTAGTCAGTTCATGGCTAAGCCTCTAGGAAATCACTGGAATGCTGCAAACAAAGTTCTCTGATACTTAAAAGGAACAATCAATTTAGGTATTATGTATATTGATGAATCTGATGTTGCGCTGACAAGTTCTTCTAATTCAGATTGGGCAGGAAATATTGATGACAGACGATCTACCTCTGGCTATGCATTTCATATTGGATCAAGGGTTGTGTCATGGAGTAGTAAGAAACAAGCCACTGTTTCTATATCATTAACAGAATCTGAGTACAAATCTTTGGCGAATGCGACCTGTGAATTTGTTTGGTTGCAGAGAATTCTTGCAGATCTCAAAGAGGAGTAAAGTAGTTCAACATGTATAAATTGTTATAATTAAAGTGCTATCAAATTAGCACATAATCCAATATATCATTCCAGATCAAAACACATTGAGCTGCAATACCACTTTGTACGAGAGAAGATTGAATCGAATGAAATTGATTTAGTATTTTGTAATACCAAGGATAATATGGTTGATATCTTTACCAAGGCTCTTGGTAAACTCAAGTTTGAAGTTTTTAGAAGTAAATTAGGTGTTGTAGAAAATCCATTTCTCCATTAAAGGAGGATGTGAGAAGAATCTAGAATAATGTAGAAATAGGAGTGGTTATGGTTTGTTAAATGAGAGTTTTAAATTAGAGTTTAGTTCCACCAGTTCAGGATTGTTACCCCAAACTTAGGAAGATTAGGTGATTGCCTATGTTATAAATATGTAATGTTGTCGTTGAGCTAAGAGGTAGTTGTGTGACCTCTGTCTTACATTATGTGTGTTGCAATTTGTTTTATTTAATTTTCAAAACTAAAATTTCCTTTATCTAGGAAAACTTTCTCTATTGTCACGCCAGGCAGGTCTACTTAATCCACTACCAAACAAAAGAATGAAAATTTGTTTTCCTTTGCGACATATATAGGTTCACTAAATTATCCTTCTCATAATGAACCAACAGATTAACAGTATGGAATATGATAGTGGATCTGCTCAACAAATTCCAAAACCAAATCCTCCTTAGCTCTGCTTATACCAAATTTGTGCACCAATTTACCTTCACCATTACCACATAGCCATATCTAGAGATTCAAAAACTAAATTCATAAAAAATAAACACATAAACTCAAAAAACCTTTCTTACCTCCTCATGCATTCAATTTTCTATACAAAAGCTTCTCCTTATCCTTTCCAACAACTTCTCAATATTCCTTGGCCGCTACACATACACATCGATAGCCCCCTTCAACAACATATATCACATAATATCTATACAATGTATCACACAATAGGATGAGGATTGTTTCACAATGCCAGCGAACCCACGTATGCCTCTGCGAGATCTAAAATCATTTCGGTGTTGTGCAATATTTTACCAAGAATTTTGCATATAGATATGGACATTTCTTTCTACTAACATGCAAAGTGTGGAGCTGACCAATATTGAAAATCTATTCCAAAGAAAACTTCTCCAATTATCAACAATGCAGGAATCAGTATCAGATTCAGCTATCATAGCAATGAAAATCCTCCATCTTAGTTTTCCATGGTGGTTTCTGATTATGATGATGAAAATTCACTTATTTGATGGGGCTCCTCCTCTAGAAAATGATCTAGCTCTTATCCTTTAGAAAATCGATGGTTTTATTCATAGGAAATTTGTTTACTTTGTGAGATATTGACTCCTAGACAATATTATCCTCATAGTAGGTACGGATCCTCAGAGGCTCTCCCTTGATCACATAGGTCTCTTCTAATAACACCATGGCAGGATCAACACCACAACAACCATAACAAAAAAAAATAAAATTAATACATTCTCTCTATTTTAAACACATTTTCTTGCATATCAGAAAATGTAATATCCTAAATGGGAAAATAATATTAATAATAGGATAAAGTATATTAAGGAGACAACAAAACAAAATCGGATATCAAAACAGCAATGAAGCCATCAAACACTCCTGAGCCATTTATTAATTTTCTAGAAATGAGTACAATGGAGGTGTTGGAATTAAGGGACATTGGCTTGCTCAAGGCAAGCTGGAGAAGCCCTCTAAATCAATGTTGAAATTCCCCACTGATTGTACGATGTATGGCTATAGCTCTATGCTGCAATCTACTAGAAATGTTTTTTCTACTCTCGAAGAAATGTTGTTACTGCCTACTACATTGCTCATAAAATTCTGGGACATTAACCTCGGACTCTACTCATGAAACCCACAAAAGCCCACGAAGGAATTGCCTAAATGTTGATCCCGGAATTTCAGCTAATTTCCCCTACCTCTAGTTGCTAGCTCAATTAGGATCTCTATTTGACACCTCAAATCTACCTAGAAAAATCTATCAAATTAATTTTGGCTTCTTCTCAATAAACCCAGAAAAAACCAGAAAGGGTTCGCCCAAAGCTTGACCCCGAAAGTTGGCCCTCTTAGGCTTGGCTCACTGCATTGTTGGGTAACTCAATCCTTCTGAAAATCCTGTTGCTAGAGGTCTCAAAAATGCCACAAAAACCCTTGTTAGGAAGTTCCAAGTCTCCCCACAAAATCTCAGCTGCAACTCCCTCTCTTATCACCTCCCAAAACAACCAAATCCTCTCTCCACTACGTCCTCCCCTACGCAATCTCCTCCTCCTTTACGCAGTCTAACTACACTTCCTCTTGATGTTGTTGATTGAAATTCTCCTCAAAAGGTGTGACAATCTTCTCCTAAGTGGGCACTCAAATTCCTCCGAGGTAGAGGTTGAGATCTTCGCTTGAAGATCTCGTGTGCTAAACTACACAGCAGACTTGGGTCTTCGGCTCAAGCGTGCTTTGTCAAAATGATAAGAAGAAAATAGCTGAATGAATGAATGAATCCAAATGACCCATTCCTTCATCCTTTTATCCATTGAGGCCCAACATATTCCTTATGTCCCACCTTGGCTTGCGCTACCTCTCCTTGACCAATCACATGCTGCCTTCCTCTAGCCAATCCCATGTTGTCCTTTTCGTGCCTCTTCTACGCTTCCACCTAAGGCCAATTCAACCCCACCACTAGAGCCACAATTTTTCCTTTGGGACTTTAGGAAATAACTTTATTTTTCTTAATTATTAGTTGTGGGTCCCCTACGTACTCTATTTCCTTCGAACATTAGTAAATGAAAAAGTAAGTAAAAATTAATATTCCAATTTGCTGAATGCTAATTTGGAATATTACACTCCTCCCCGCTAAAAATTGCTTGTCCTCAAGCAATGCCTGAACAAGAATCCTCTCTATTTGACACTCCCCCAAGGTAACTACAAAATTTTACAGGGTCCCATATGCATTATTGAATCATCCTTAATATCTGTAGCACGCTCATATGAAGGGACCCCTCAATACCCGGATCCTAAGCCATCCTGACCAACATGAACATCCCCCTGCTCCACTCACCATCCTACCAAGAATAAGTAACAGAACCCCTCAGTGAGTAGGGAATCATGATGATATGGAATTTTGCCCCACTCCTCATGAAGTTTCCCTACCAAGTAATCCATCCCATTCACTCCAAGAGTAGACCCTCAAAGATACAACCTAATATTGGCAGAGATAGTTCCTTTCTCACATAAGCTTCTTCATATATCATGTTGTTGGCCCACCTTCCAAGCTATTGAGGTTCGCCATGCCATCGAGGAATCACTAAATACCAATGGAAGATCTGCATGATCCCCCATTATGGTAGCCATCTCATCCCTAAGGGTTATTGAGCTATAAATAGGGGCGATGATCAAACTCCCTGTCGAACTCAGAGTGGTGCCACCATGCTCAGTTGCGCTACTTTGATTATGGCATACTGCCCAGTATGTGTAGATCAGATCCTCCTCTCCTAAGGCCTGGTGGCGGAAGGTCAGTAAGAGGTAAGTTAATCTTGCCTGGGCATCACCTTGATGCTAATATTTACCCCTCCACATCTAACTCCGATCCTATGCAGCAACAAAAAAAGTCGACCTCCACTGAGTACCCCCATGTGCCAACCAAATAATGAGCTAGATCATTCTATTTCCACACTCCAACCATCATGAGATAGAATGGTCTATCAATAAGCTAAATCTCTACCTCCCATAGTCAGACCTGCTACACAATAGCTCTAAAAACTGTAGGAATCCCTCTAGTCCCTACATGTGACCAGTATAGAGGGTCCATATATCATGGGAAAATTTGATGCATGATAACCTGACTTGTGCCTGCCACTATTTAGTATTGATGAATTTTGGAAGCCACATGTGATAAATAAACACCCCTTGAATGCATCCAATATATGGATATCTGATACTCACAATAGGCTCAAGGCCTGTGGATCGTTCCTGTTCCTACCAACCATCTCCATTGGGTCTACCATCCACCCTCTCAATAATGTGTTGATACATTTTCTAGAGGCCAGACACATACTAGGATGATACCTCATCTGTACCCAGTATCCTATGCTCATGCATGGTCTCGACATTCCCTAAGAAAGGAGTGACACATGTATCCCTCGTGACCCGCTCCCCAAGCGTAGGTTCAGTGATGATTGATATGCCATCCCTGAATATGATCATCTCATCCCCCAACCTGTGGTTGTTGACTAGTACAGTGACCCAATGGCACTACTGAGAAGTATCTCACCTAGTGTATTGGGTGTCAACCAAATATCTCGGGTGATTCTTCCGTACCCCATTGCTCATGTCCAAAGTGACAAAGAAAAATAACAACATCGACTGTGCCCATGAGTGATGTAGAAGAGGGTCATCGTGTGACTCCCCATGGATATCATCAAGCATCAATCATCTATCTCCACATCGATCCAGGGTGAACTACCTTCAAAGGTATGCCTGGTGTCTTCGTCCATTAGTCTCCCTAGAGGAAATACTGTATTACCCCATTATGTAGCACGATACACCCTCGCATACCACCGATCTTCCATGTCCTCCTCGACATGTCACTTCACACTGCGACATACCCCTATACACCGCTTGATACCCCCTGTTACTATTGTACCACCCTGTACTATCTCGTGCCTTGTCTGTTTCAAGGCAACAATCGCTCCTCACGTGTACTTAATGTGATGTAAGACACTCCTACTCCACAATGCAGTCCCACACACTATGGTACACCACCATGCATCTCCATATCCACCGGTAGTCCACTTCTTAATGCTAGATGCTCCCACACATCCTTGGATGTGATGACCTACATTTGTGTCTCTACATGTCGTACCACCCCCAGTCGGTATCATCACCTCCACCATCGCATCACTACACCTTCTGATGAATGGATCATTAGCCAAAACCCTCCTTGAGGGGTCCGAGAAGTGAATCTCCCTATGTGTCAGTAGTGATGCTACCACTACTCTACTTTGTAGCGACCTCTATGCCCCATGTAAAGGTGAAGAATCTTGGCTCCATACAAGGCACTGTTTGGTGGCCTGCCAATGCCACCTCCTCCGATAAGCTCCTACTAAAGTATTTTGATCACCTCGTGACCCCGTATACAAATGTCATACCAAAAAAAACCAAGGAGTCTACCCATAAACTGGATGGCCACTATAGTTGACTAAAACTCCCTAGCAAATGGGCATGCTCAACTACTTCACCAGCTGTACCCTCCAAGACATAGTCAATTGACCTGCCTAGGAAATGATAGGTAGTCCCACCCAGATACTAATGCCAATCTGGGGTTCTTGTATTCCCAGTGCCTGGAAACTCATTCTGAATTACACCTGAGTCCACCACCATCTCCGTAACCCACTCCACGGAGTACCAACTCAAAATTTCTCGCCATACAAACTCAACATGCGGATGTTGCACCCTGTGAAACTCTATTTGTCTCATCCTGCTATCCAGGTTAACATATGAAATCTGACTAGGTAGCTCAGTCTCTCTCTCTCCAATGGGAATAGGCAACCCAATAGTGTTGCTAGCCCCATATATGTATGCCTGAAGGGGACTACTCTAATACTCCAATGTGCCCTCTAGCTGTATCATTAGGGAATCCAACCGTTACCCAATGTGGGCCAACTTGGACACTCACTTCGCATAAACCACTCGCATGCCCTCGAGATCCTCGTTCTGCAACAAAATAGCCTCTCGTACTGATGCGGCCTTCCCTTTCAAAGCTAGAAGGTCGGCTTGAAGCTGATATGACACTGATATGTGTGACCATCGTCCAATACCTTTGTATCTCCTAGTGCCTCATCAAGGGCTAGCCCAAAGGATGGCTATACACCCTCCTCCATAGACACTCCAACACACAAGACATGCTCACTACTGAGCTGCATGTCATTGCCATCTCACAATTCTGTCATAGACTTGGAGGCCTCTCTACTTATCGGCTCCTCAACAATGGTGGAGCTGTCTCCCGACACCTCATAAACCTATGATGCGTTGCTATCATTAGAAAACTCAGTCAAAACCCCAGATACCCCATCAATGGATACCTCAACAATGGGTGGTGTCTCATCAGTGAGTGTATGCTCAGTTGTCTCCTTTCCTACCATGGCCCCTTCACCTACTCTCTCATCTTCTTCCTTATTCAGTCTCACCATCCCTGCATAATTCCACGGAACTCCCCCTCATTTGATGATGTCTCTTAGTTCACGGTTCTCCCAAAAAGAGAGGGACGCTTGAACGTCATGTCCCAATGATTGGTATTATCGCCAATTTGCGGCCAATAACTCCACATCAATTTCAATAATGTCTTGCCATATTGATGTATTATCCACCATTCTAGGCATAGAGGATTTGTTGTATAATTGAAAATGGTCCTGATTCCCAATTATTGCATGAATGAGTTGCTTCCCCTCATTAACCATCATTTTTTGCACACTAAAGACCTTATTCAAGGTTACTTCCATGGCATCTGAGTTTAAATTTTCTTGGGATCCCATGATTTTTTATTTTTTATTTTTTATTTTTAAACCTGGTCATGTCATAGAATGAAGTGTTTCCCATAAGCTCGACCAAGATTATGCTCTGATACTACTATAATATCCACAATGCAAAAATAAAAGAAATAACCAGATAAAACATATTAAGGAGAAAAAAATATAAAAACTGATATCAAAACACGATGGAGCCAGAAAATATTGTGGAGCCATTTTATTAATTTTCTAGAAATGAGTATAATGGATATGCTGGAATTGATGCACCTGGGCTTGCTCAAGGCAGGATATAGAAGCCCTCTAGATCAATGTTGAAATCCCCCACTAATGGTACGATGTATGGCTATAGCTCTACACTGTAATCTGCGAGAAATATTGTTGCCGCTCTCGAAGAAATTCTGCTACGGCCTGCTACATTGCTCAGAAAATTCTGGGACTTTAACCCTAGACTCTACTCAAGAAACCCACAAAAACTCATGAAGTAATTGGCCAAATGTTGACCCAAAAATTTCGGCCCTATTTCCCCTAACTCCTTTAGCTGCTAGCTATGTTAGGATCTTTGTTTGACACCTCAAATCTGTCCAGAAAATTCTGCCAAATTAATCTTCGCTTCTCCTCAATAAAACCATAAAAAACTAGAAATGGTTTGCCCAAAACGTGACCCCAAAAATTGGCCCTCTTGGGCTTGGCTCAATGCACTTCCGGGTAGATCGATCCTCCTATAAATATTTCTACTATAAGTCTCAAAAATTCCACAAAAATTGTTGTTAGAAAGCTCCAATCCTCCCCACAAAATCTCAGCTGCAACTCACTCTCTTCTCACCTCCCGAAACAACCAAATCCGCTCTGCACTACATCCTCCTCTACATAGTCTCCTCCTCCTCTGTGCAATCCATCTATGCTTCCTCCTGATTCTTCTGCTAGAAATTATCCTCACAAGGTGTGGAACTCCTCTTCTGAGTGGGCACTGAAAGTCCACCGAGGTAGAGGTTGAGAGCTCTGCTTGAAGATCTCGTGCGCTAAACAACACTACAGACTTGGCTCTTCGACTCAAGCGTGCTTTGTCAAAATGACAAGAAGAAAATAGATGAATGAATGAATGAATCCAAATGAGCTTTCCCTTCCTCCTTTTATCCATTGAGGCCAAAATTATGCCTTAGGTCTGACCTTGGTATGTGTTTCCTCTCCTTGAGCAATGACATACTGCCTTCCTCTAGACAATTCAACACTGTCCTTTTTGTGCCTCTTCTGTGTTGCCACCTAAGGCCAATTCGACCCCATCACTAGAGCCCCAATTTTTCCTTAGGGACTTTGGGAAAAAAATTTATTTGGCTTAATTATTAGTTGTGGGTCCCCTACCAACTTTACTTCCACCCAACATTAGGAAATGCCAAAATAAATCAAAATCAATATTCCAATTAGTTGAGTGCTACTTTGGAATATTACAGAACAAATTTGTTTATAATGAAAAATGAAGGTCACTTCCTTATTTCAAAGATACGTCTCAAGCAATCTAATTATTTGAGTATCACGTTCAACAAATTCAAGACATTGAGCACAATGGAAAAACCATTATGTAAAGTTAGACCTCACGACAATTTGGACAACTAAGTAACTTTTGCACTCTCTCTCTTTCTTAGCCTACAGGTCTCGAACAGAGGAAACACAACACAAATTTAAAGAAAAAAAATCAATCACAACCTGATCATTTTTAGCATGAACATAGTAGTCAAATTCACAATATTAAGTCCTAATAGAGATATGATCTATATCTGACCATGTCAGATTTGGTCATATCAAAGAATTTCATTTAACGATTACTTGCCATTTACCCTTGACACCACCGAAAAAAAAACACAAATAAAATATCATTTTGGAATCCCAACGGGACTGAATCCCATGTACACGCCCCAATTTAACTCTTTTGCATACTTTAAGAAGAGAAAAACACCAATTCAATGTCGGAAATAGCAGACACAAAAATTTCCTAAAGACCAATTAGGTTTACCCCAAGAAAAATAATATAAGATCTATGCACTCATAGATGTCATTCCTCTTGCTCCCAAATCTAAAGCTCTCTTGATATCACGTCGTGGATCTCATAACATAATAGAAAAATTAGAATTTTTTCTTTTTAAATAGTGGAACACTTTTATTAATTAAGGACTAAGCCTACTTACCCCATACATCACAATGCATCCCATTATATAATTATGGGATATCTAGACTTGATGAACATAAAAAAATGGAAGAGAGATATCCCGACTTAGCCACAACTCTCTTACACTCTAAAACAATGAATTCTAGAAGAACACCTGATAAATCACGTAGATATACAACATTTCATAACTGCTACGAGGATAACTCAACAAACCTATCACATTACTGGACTCTTCCATTTCTAAGTTATTATAACATGAAGGAGACATGGTAATAATAATTTAGTCTCACTCTCAAAGCCACAAATATGCTATGTCTTTAAAGAGATAAAATAATTAAAAAAAAAAAATAGATCTTATCTTTTCCTTTACAAGACTTCAATAAATTGTTTTCATATATCTCCTGATAGGGGTCTGAGATGGAGGGAAATTAAATAATGGTTATTTAATGGGGGTTTTCTCAAGGTACATCCATACCACCCTCCACATGCTGAAGGCATATGGAGTGGTGGCTCCATGCATGCGAGGCTTTAAGGCCATCCCCGAAGGTGGCAACAACGATCATTTGCGAAAATTGCTAAGTTTTATGGTTGTGAGGTGGAAGGCGTTTAGTGTATGCGAGTGGTATGTCAAGGAGTGTTGATGTTGGACTTTGTGGGTTGGTGCAAGTGTAGAAGTGGCTCCAGTCTCGGCTTGTCCTCGCATTGGTAAAAGGTTATGTGGCCTTATTTCCTTATTACTCCCCCATGTATCGATTGTATCATTTTTGAACTCGCGATTTTTTTGTGTTGAACCATCGGGGTTTCAGATAAGTAGGAGTTTTGGAGTCAGACCAAGTGCATACGATAGTCAATTGTTCTGTACATCCTAAAGAGGATGAGAGAAACAACTTGGATAAATGGGGTCATGTCTATGTTCTGGCTGGTCTGTAATGGAAGTCTTCAATGGAAAAGGAAGGGGTTGATCGCTCAAGTTTTATAATGGAAATCACTGGCTCATGTATCTTCTTCGGGAGGTGTGTGGTGTTGTGTAGTGCTTCTTGGAAGTTGGTTTATTCTGGGCTCGGGCTACCACCTGCGAAAGTGATAAGTCTGGTTTTAGATACTCCTGCAAAGTGCAGGAACAATAGGATGGATCGGTCAGTGGAAGTGAAGGGAAGAACTGGCCTGACCTCAAGGGGTTGTGGAAAAATAACCATGGAGTCTCCGGTGCCTTGTCAACCCAGCTCCTCTGGGGGAGAATGTGTGGCCACAAGCCAGTATCCAGCATCATAAGTTATGCGGCTACAACTTATCATGAGGGCACGCCTAAAGAAATTTTTCATCTTATGGAAGAGTGAGAAGAAGACCTAAACATGCAATAAGGCAATATGGAAATTGAAGTCGAATATTGGCAGGTTTTGGTACCAGATCCAGTGCACAACGAAGGCCAAATCACACAATTTAAACAAACATTGTTCTTGTATTGGTCCATGAAGAGTATCCTGGTGAAAGACTTTGAAAACATTTTTGTGGGTATGGTAGCAACAGTGCATGATTTTCCTAACTATAAAAAGGAATTTCATAAGCTTTAGTTCCAGCTACAAAATTAGGATGGTAGACGTCGATGCATTGAAGAGCATATTCCTTGTATTCTCCCACAGACAGAGCTTCCGAGTTCCATTGGTAAACACCAGCTCCAGTGGAGTCTGTGTCTGCCGATGGTGCTGAGTAGTTTGATAGTTGGACTCAGAGCCTTCCATTTTTTGTATGAAGGAATCATTTAGTTTTAAGGATATTCATAGTTATGTTTTTAGGTATTTAGAATATAGGTAGTTTAAAGATAATCAACCATATTTAGCTTCGTTAGAAAGACTTATTATTTTTTTCTATTGGATGGCATATCATGTTGTTAGGTGGCCAACAGATTTGGTTTCCTTGTGGGAAGGTTGAGGCCACTTAATGATCTATATGTGGATGTAAATTGATTTTATATATTAATGGAAAAAGAAGTAACTACCAAGTTTACAAAAAAAAAAAAAAAAAAATTGTTTTAATATATATATATATGATGATGATGACCATATTAAACCATTTCAATGCCAAAGGAAGAAGAAATAAAAGAAAAAATAGTTCAATTACTTTTGAATAAGAGGAAGATGTGCAATTCATTCAATTGCAAAAATAAAACAATATGTCACATTAAAAAAAAATAATAGTAATACAAATATTCAATGTGGATCATAAATAAAACATTTCAATAAGCAAGGTTAAGTAATATTGACATGTATTTAGAATTATATTAATAACATAAAATCATTTTGTATGAACAATGCGTTGCATAAATACAATATTTTAATGTATATATTATGTAAATTATTCTATATATATATATATATATATATATATGAAATAAAAAAAATTCAAAATAAATAAATTCTTATGGTTAGAATATTATTAAAAATTTCCATAATGGGGTTGTGTTATGAGATTAATAGAATGGTGGGGATCTGCGGCCATGACCTTGGGTCAATTGAGAACGAACATCATGAAATATTGGGGAGGACATGGCCACCTCCATGCATGCAGCTGCATGCAAAGAGTTAAATACCTTCATTAAAACATGAGGATATGTGGAATGGATGGTATGGAGATATTTTGGCACTGGTTTCATCGAGGGGCATAACTACTACCAACCCTCGTTGATCTTTGTGAGTTGCAATCTATTAGTATAACAGTTAGCGTCGAGGAATTTTTTATGGGGGTTATTGAGGTATCCCAAGCCCCAGCAAAAAAGTTGTGATAGAGATCTAGTCTTGAGCCTTATTCGCATGTTGAAATCCAAGAGTTGAATCCTATCTCTCTATATACAACTTTCTGGGTTTGCTTCTATTTGGGTACCAATGTCTTTGCCAAGATTTAGTTATATTTTTATTGTATCGAATTCCCTAATCGAGGATTATATATGGTTTAATGTTACTTCTCTATAGATATATTCTATTACTTATTGCTTGGTTTCCTATCTATTAGTATGATGTTTGGATAAACCAATTTTTGTTTTTTTCTATTTTTAAAAGGGAGGGGTTTTCACAAGCTGGAGAGAGGGTGAGCCTGGGTAGTGGTAGTATTTTTTGGTGTTACGGCTCAAGGGGATAGACTGAGGAATTAAGTGTTTTTCTTGCCTATAGAATTATGCATTCATTGGAAACCATTTTTGAGATGCAATTTTACCATATCTCTTGGCCGAATAGCTCAATTTCTAATCTATGTGGTGCCTTTTTTCCATGGGTTGTCCGTCGAATATGTGCATCTAAAGGTCTACCCTCATTTGATGTTATTCTGAATTGGTATGCAGTGAGGAATGAAAGAGTTATTATTTTCATAGTAAGCCCTCTTTGTGGCTCCTATAATCTTAGCCCATTAGAGGTTTTATTTATAATATCTTTCCTCTTGCTGAGTTATCATCTAATGGGTCCCTTGTTCTTTAGGGGTAATAATTTCTAGCAAAAGATTCAAGTAGAGCTGGAAGGATTTTATTGGATTTATGGGTCTCACATTATCCTTTTTCTAAGAGGGTGATTTATTTTCATCTAGGCATGTTGTTTGTTAATTCGTTTGGAGTTATGAATCCTTGCTAGTCTGGGCCTAGCTTTATTCTTTTTAGTTTGGGAGATACTAAGGATCACATCAACTTGCTGGATGCCATGAAATTCTAGTGAATACAGAACTAAATGGGTGGGGGAGGATGATGGGGCCCACAATTGTGCAACCATGACCAAGAACAAGCTATAGAGGTTGTTAAAGCCTTTCATGACACCACACATGTTGATGTCTGCAATGAACTACATAATATAGAGAATTTTTTAGTCATATATATACACTTTATGTACAATTTGGAACTATTAGATGAATTTGAGAAACTATTCTGACGCACTGGCCACACTAGGGGGCGAAGGATGTAGTATCTTCAAAACCTCTTTCTCTACTAGAAAATGAAGTCTCCAATGGGAATAATCTTGGTGGGGAGGTAAGCAGATAAATATAATACAATTTCCAATCTTGAAAATGTTAAGAGGGAGAAATGGAACATGAGATTCTATATGGAATAGATGGACAATAGGAAAACTTGACCTGAGTGACATATCCCTTGCCTTTCCACTTCATCAACCCTTCCAAGATCAAGCACAAGAGGTCTGCCACCTATTAAATATTATCACTCTTAGTTTTTTGATGAATTTAGTCTTATTGTTATGGTTTGATGTTTCTATACTCTTTTTGAGATTGCAAATTGTAATATTTTTACAATTGTGGACTTGTTATTCTCACAACAAATGGTTAAGATGCCTAGTTTCACGCATGAAAGGCTGAGACAATTTGTCGTAAAATAGTATTGGGATGGATATTGTAATATCATTTGATTAATGAAAGGAAACATACATACATACATACATACATACATACATACATATATATATATATACATACATACATATATATATAAGTAGTCTTATTATTTTACATTTTGTCATTTTTCAAGTATATTTATAGGTAAATTTTGCCTAAAATCAGGCAAAGATATGTTGAAATTGGAACTTATATTTGCATATTTTTCATAACGCAAGAGTCAAAGGAGAATTCCAAGGTATTGTATCCATCTATGCATTCAAAAATGTAACTTAAATAATGAAAAATTACACATTATTTGTGTGTGTGTGTGTATAATTTTATAGAAAAATAATTGCTAACTATAAAAATGTTGGCAGACACTTAAAAATGAAAATGTCAAAAAAGGAAAACAATTACCCAGATTCATATATATATATATAAACAATGATAAGGATGAAATCTCTTAAGGTGCAATTTTTTTTTTCAATTTTAGCACTCTAATAAAAGTTTGTATATCAATATATTTAATCCCTCTCCACACATGGGACATCAATTGTTAATATAGATATATACTAGCATTAATATTAATATTAATATGTGTAGGATTGCCAAATTTGTGCTATTATGGATGCGTAAGACACACACTAATGAACCACTAATTTTATAAAGTTATTCGTGTTTTTGTGTGGAAATAAGCTTGATATTTTAAGAATCGAATATAGTAAATAAGTACATATCTATATGTATTCAAAACTCGTTAAACACATTTTTCACATCTAAAGAGATCTTAATTCAACTCAAAAAATGATGTAGAGCACAACCAAGATAATAACATTAAATTAATTTGAAGCTCCTTCAAATTAAAATGTTGCATTGAATTCATCATCCCTCATTGAAACACATTTAAAAAAAAATAAAAAAATTGTTTAATAATGTAGATAATTAACTAATCAATAAATTTAATATTTTTATACAACTCTGTAGTTACAGAACATGGAATGTGTTCAATGTAGTCGAGTGTAGTATACATAAAACAGATTTAATAATTCTAAATAAGAAATTTTTTGTCACTGGGGAGTTCATGATAGAATATGATCAAGGAAAACACATTAATATTGAATGCAATTATGTATTATTAAATTGTACAAAGGTGATTCACCATTTATCATTTTGATTTCACAAGTTCTAGTGTTAATTCAGTTTCACCTCAAGGACAAAGGGAGCTTGAGGGAATGGTACAAGTTTCATGTGGTGTATGATGGTAATGTTGGAAAATTTTCTTTGATTCCTTGAAAATTGTATTGATCCCCTTATTGTTGTATTATTCTTTTCGGTGACTTATCTTGTGGGGTTGAGTCATAAATATGTTTAGATTCACTTTGTAGACTTCATGGAATGTTTTATTCATAGGATGATGAAAAAATTGGTGAGATTTAGACCCTTTGGATCAGAAATTCCCTTAAGCTGGGATGGTTGTTCCTTGGATTTATTATATATATGCATGGATTAGGCAAGCGGTTTTAGGACAAAACATAATTTTTTTTATCCTTGCATTTATCAAGGGAATGCTTTTCTCAATATAGGATTCAATTACCCCTAGTTCATGTTACGGTATTCTTCACATAGAGTTTCAAATGTGGAGAGTAGGCTAGGGAGATCATGTCTTTTTTAGCCATATGTACGTGACTTCAAAAAAAATGTTACTAAGTAATCATAATATGATTAATGTTTGATTCTAGGGCTATTAGGATAGCTGGTATGTGATGGAGTCATCGATCCACCAAGAAAGAATTATTGAGAGTTATATCATGAATATTAATTCAACGCAAGGATACAATTGAGATATGTCACAAATAAGTGTGTAGCCATGACCCAAAAAAAATTTACCGCCTCTGGAGTTATACTCTTAATAGAATATTATTGCACAACCAAAATGATCAAATTTTTAATGCTATATATTTTGTAGGAATTTCATGTATTAATAGTATGAGGGTGGGTTTCCATTGTTTGAAAGTGTACATTTTCAAGGTAGTTCATTTTGTATGAGTTTCCAAGAGTGGAAACAAGGAGTTCTGATTACCCAATCACCTAGTATTCTAGAGTGATATTCTCATTACCAATTTAGTATATAGATGGTAAATTAACTTATCCAAAGTGGTTTCATGAAGTATCATGAACTTCCAGCATACCTAAGGGTACATGAAAGTGAAACACCATACATAGGTATCCTATGATATACTACAACTCCAAGGGTTACTAAATAAGGATATCCAACTAGGTGAAACCTCTTCCATTTCCTATGTGTATCCTTTCCCTCCACAATTATTTGAAATACATGACACATTATTGTGTTATTTATATATGATAGAACATAAATCAACCATAAAATATAATTTCTCTGCAACATGTTCCTAGAAAATTGGTTTTAGCCTACCTATGGTATTCTTTATTACCAAATTAAAATATAAAAGTAGAAATATCATATTTTAGTGATAATTAATATTTGAATATAGATTAAAAATAAAAAAATAAAAAAAGTGTTAGGCATAATCCTTTAGGCTTTGTGTTGAGAAAAATAAAATTTTTAAAGAATCAAGAATATAAAAATGAATGGAATCTCAAATAGTGAAATCAAGATCCACTCAAGTTGTATGAAGTTGATTTCTCTCCAATAAAAAATAAATTCAATTCAAGATTTACATTTAACAATAGTATCATAGATATATTAACTCTTCTATCATTTCTTCCCTGTTAGCATCATGTTTTCACCTTTCCCTAAAACGTCTAAAGGCTATATTTATTAGTTCATTATGAAAAGTCATGGTTATTAAAAGGGCTTTGATTTTTTTTTTGTAAATTGTTATATAAGCCTAGGGACATGTCAAATAAAGTCATTTATGCTAACCCTAATATTTACCTATGTTTCTTTCATCGAAATTATCCTATTGAAATCCTACAACTGGCACTACGAAATATTTTTGTACTGCTATGCTACGAAATATTTTCATAGAGCTCACCGAAAAAATTAAAAGTTTAGTTTTCGAGATACCAAACCTATTTCTTCAATTCTCTAGTGTTTTTTCAAAAAAACCTATCCCTTTTCATTCTTAATGTGATATCTAGTTTCATTTTAAATCCCATGCATCAAGTTTAAACTCAAACCCTAAAATACATAGTTTTCCCTAAAATGCTAATTTGCATCAAAGTTAGAAATTTGTTTACAATGCGTAGGAAGGTTAAGGACCAGTTTACAACATACATATAGGGTGATTCAAGGTTTTGAAAGTATTTGTAGCATCAGAAACATTTGCAAGGTGGTAATGTAATTTCATGTGAAGTGTTTTGATCCCGATGGAATTTATTTCGAAGTTTATCCAGAAATGTTGGCTCTATTTTGAAATGCATGCTAGGAATTAGTATTCCACCACTTCAATGTAAATAACCTAAGTTGGTGTCATGAATTCATATACTCTTTTGATGGTAGTACAAGACGAATCAGAACCATTAAGTTTCGAGTCACCAAACAATCCATTGTAGAGGCCACATGTTTTCCTACTGAGGGTGAAAGATGGTTTAAAAAGCAGAGATTAAAGAATGTGGACTTAAATGTTTTCTTAAAGAAAGACATCCATAACCAAGACTAGAAATTAGGATTCCATGATAACATGCTAAAGCCAGAATGGTCTAATTCTTGCATGACAATGCAACTATTCTTCACCAATGAAGTCAATTACTCTAAATCTTATTTGTATCACATGAGGTTTTAAGTTTTTTTAGCAGGTTTTAGTGACATTAATTTTCCCTATTTTATTCATAATTTTTTTTTGAATATGTATACCAAAGCTAGAATGAGACCTTAGTTGCAACCTCATGAAATTTTTCATAATGACCTAATAAAAATACTATATACTCATTATTTTAACAAGTAGGTGGAACAAATGATAGAACCTATGACAAGAAGACCAAGGAGAGGTAAAACTAAACTTTCCATCCAAATCCTAGCTCAGGAAATAAAGGGAGAGCCTAGACATATCCATGTTGAAGAACATATTGTGAACCCTGAAAGGAACTATAGGATATGGTCTATAATAGGAAAACAAGAATAAAACAAAAGCTAATGTTGGAAGAAGAGGAGTCAAAGAATAAAGTATAAGAATATGAAAAAGGGAATACAAAATGGACATAGGGGATGAAGAAATAGAAACAACCCCTAAGGTTTACTGCAAAAAAACCTCATACTTACCGTAAAAATAAACTAAGACTGAGTTTAAGAGAAAAAATCCACTGTAAGCTGAAGGAGACGTTGATTATTTATGAATATGAAGAAATTGTGAAAGTTTCAAATATCATAAATAAGGCCACCAAACATAAGAAAACAAAGTGTACATACAAAAAAGGGAAAGAAAACTTAAAAGCTAGAAAAATTATTCAAAAAGTTAACATAAGGATGAAAAGAAGCCAAGAGAAGTTAGAACTCCTTGCTCAGGCTATAGAAGCTATGGAGAAATGATAATTTTAGTTCATTGGCAGAAAAAATATATAGAACCCTGATTTTGTTGACAACCCCTAATTATACCTTAGCTTTTTGACCTGCTCCATTTTAATCCTTTTTAGAGTCAATTTATTTTCAATATGTTAAGGTAATATGTAAAACGATTTTTGTGACTGAATAAGTGCATATATTACAAGTAAAAATAGGGAAAAAGAGCCTTAAAAGGAGCAAGTAGTTATACAGGGAATTTGCATAGTTTCAACAGAGTTTACAGGTTCATGTATCAATTTTTTCTACAAAGAGGGAATACGAGTTGTAGTTCCAGATATCAATCCTACAAGGGAGTGAAAAATTCCAGATCCTACAATATAGATATGATTCGTCCTAGTTCCAAAAGAATAGCAGGAGATACATGCAACAATTTTACAAGATACTTTGACCAATGTGATGTTCCAAATAGAGATCTGAATAGCTAAAATGATAGGATGTTGATTATGTTTTCTTTATTAAATACTCATGTATTGTAAATAATTTGTAATTATTGCTACCAAACTTTGTGGATCTTATCATTTATGTATTTTCCCTATATTATACATCAGAAAAGGAGGAAAAAAGGATGGATTTTGATGAAAATATAGTTATTGTCTACGTGTTTTGAAATATTTATTAATTTACTCTTTTCCAAGATCAGAAGATTTTAATCATTGACACAAAGATTCATGTGATGGTATCTCTTAGTTTGTATTCTCTACATGTTTTTGTGTTTATCTCTTTGTAATATTGTTTGAATGTATTGTTCTTTGATATTTGAATGACAATAAATGTTATAAAATTTATCGTTGATTTTTATCCTCTATCTCATAGACTTAAATATTTTCACTCCTATCTTCTAAAGCTATTTTACGATTCATCTCCTATGCCCTACTTTAGTGGATTATTTTTCAATTTTCCACTTTGATGTACAACGATGACTTGAAATTTCTAAGATGTGCCAAGTACCTTTCCTTTGTGAATCGTTGATCATATAACAAATATCTTAGTAGGTTTTCTTAAAGCTCAGCTTGTTGACTCCACTGCCCAATGGACTATATCCCTCATGCCCAACAAAACCATACTTCAATACGAATCAACTGAAGAGATATCAATTGTGTGAATGTACAAATAGTTTCTAATTTACTAATTATGTTGTTAGAGAGCAACCTATCAGGATTTAAGGGGTATAGCCTTCAATATGTAAGATTTTTTTTTAAACGTTACCATAGAGAGTTTTTTGTTACAACCAAAAGAAACATTATGAGTACTAACACTCCTCATGCTTGAAACAAATCTTATTAGTTCTAATCTTTGTTACACTTCCTACATGCAAAAACACTCCTCTATCTCTCTAAAATTTGGTGTCAATCCCACATATATGAATGGGAACCCAATATTGCTCTATATAATTCTTTCCTAACATACCATTATCTATTCAAAAAACCCTTGATTGACGGACTCTATCTCTTCCACACTCATATACACTTTCATTGGCTCTTTCACACATTTTCGCATGTCTTACTCAGTCCTTGTGACTTAGTATTCACTAATGTATTTGTCACTTTGGATGTTCTTCTTCGATATTGGTACCTCCTCAAATTGTTCACCTAAGTTTGATAAAAAACAAGGTGCTTGTCTTAACCTTGGCTTGACTAGCAACGTGGTGAAAATGTTAATCAAACATGATGCCACACCTCAAATTAAGGTTAGTTTTTAATTTTTCCAACCCATGTGTAGCATATTCTCATGGTTAACTCAATGTGAACTTTTTCTATTCTACATGTGAGGAGAATTTTATTTTTTGACAAGTGATGGAGATATAGACACTAGCCTCGCTTTAAAAAGTGGGGCATTATCGTTGATTTTATGGACTAATGTGTAATTATTGAATATTGATATATTTGAATCATTTATTGTACAATAATGCTTTTTTATTGATATACACACAATTTTTGTATATATGTGTTTAATATTTATGATAATATGATAGAACCTCTGTATTAAGGATGATATTTTATAACACTCGTTGTAAATTTAGTATAATCTTGTAACTTTTATGCAACAATGACATTATTTTAAAATTAAAAAAAAAATATTTCCCCGAATGTAGGGGTATTATTTCCATCAAAGAGGTATTGTTGAAAACTTGTTTACCCATGCCTTAGCTCATAGAATTATTCAAGAAGACACATTCGTAATCTCCATTATCAACATAGTTCCAATTCGAAAGGGGAACTATAGATAATTGTCCAAAAATATATTTCAAATCCTCTTTCTTCATAGCTTCTGGAATCGCATATCTAACAAAGAGGAGGATGATACAACTATTGATACTACATTTCATAAGGAGAGTCATATGGAAGAACAAGGACAATAAATCCAATGCTCTAATTTTTGTATATGCCAGTAAAGACATTATTTATCATATCGTTTCCAATAAAGTTTCTTAAGTTGTGATAGGGAAGTTGTTAAAAATATATATTTATGAGACACTCAAAATTGGAGCCCGGACAAGTAATAATCAACTCTTCAACCTTGAGTTGAACAATGTAGATTTCTTGGCTCTACCTTATTAAATAAAAGCCATAATATATTTCATAGCTGCAATTGGAGGAAATGTATAAATTTCTCTTGTATCCTTCATCAAGTAATTCTACCCTATATATTATCACTATCCTTACTCTATTAAAGCTAGTGACCAATTGAAGTCCATTACCTTTGACTATCTAGTAGAGAAAGTTACAAAATGAGAGAAAGATTTTGGGAATAGTATATAATAACTTAGTATCTTGAAAAAACAATGTGCCTTACTAAAAAATGAATGAATGAATAACATCATTCCTATAAATTAAGTGAAACAAAAAAATTACATTGAAAAAGGAATTACATAGGAAGTGACAGTAAAACCCATAACATATAAATATTTGACCTTCATTACATTCATTATTGTAGAGATTGACATGATGCATTAACATGTATAGTCTATTGGGAGATCATTTAATCCAAACAAAATAATGTATGAAGATAGAGCTAAAACAAAAAATCAGACAAAATTTAAAGAACATGAACCTACTTATCATATTGTTTCCATTGCAACATTGGATTAATTGAAAAAAAAAATCACACTTCAATAGATTCTTGGAGAGATGCATCATTTCTTGGCATAGGTGATACATGCCGCATGAATTCTAGAGAGACTTATTTGGATACTTTAGTGATGATGTATATAGAAAAATTTATTTTTTGGATAATTAAGTCTCAAACCCTTGGGACTTAGTACCATTAGGCTCAAACTACCAACATTTCCTTACTTTCTTCTGCACGGTGTACTCTACCTTCCAGAGTTGAAAAGAAATCTATTGTCCCTTTTTCAAATTTACCAAAAGGAAACTCTTTTGATATACTCTATGGAAATGTTGTTCCAAATTAGATCATTATATTATTTTGCATCCATATTCATGCTTTTGGAGTGGAATATCTCAGAACTGGGTTATAAGTGTAGTTTTATCAGTCACAACAGGTTTGCAGAATTGATGTCAAAATCCTTTTGGGGCTAGTTTGATATCTTAAATGATGTTTAAACATTCAAACCCATGAAAATAGTGTATACTTGAAGATATTTCAACCATGCAAGAATCACATCAAACAAATTTTGAATAAAAATTTTATGCCTCCTAAAAGTTGACATATCATTATTAACCACCGTAATTCAAGAATATGCCACATAAACCACTACTATTGTTGAAAAAGAGGCTAGCCACATGGGAAATAGAAATAATAAGCTATAAAGTTCATGTTTTAGTTCATGATGGTGGTTAAACGGGTTAAATATAAACCCTAGTTTACTATGTGGTTGTGTTATAGTTAGGTCAGTAAGAGGAAATGGGGTTTCATTTTATTCAAGTGAATTTTGCTCCATAATAGAATAAAGTAGCTAAGAGTGGATAGAGGGAGAGATTAGAATATGGGGGGTTTTTATTATGTATTTTTCCATGGAACATATCTCTCAAGTAAGTTTATAAACAATTCATACTGCTTTCTATTTGCATTGTTTCCATTCCAAGAAAAAGGGTGCAAAATAGTTGTCTCCTTCTAGCTACATTTCCTCCAAAAAGGATTTCCAAGAGAATATCCCAGCAATTTTTGTGGTTGGATTGTGTTTGTATATTAATATTCTCTATTTTATGATTTTGATCTATTTCATGCATAAAAAAAAAATATGTAACAACATATTTTGAATGTAAAGGAATTAACCATTCATAGAATAAAGTATAGTTTATTTTAAAATATTTGTTGTAATGAACAATGCATTAGAAAATAAATGGAAAAATTAAAGATAAAATGTAGAAATAAAGAAGGCATATGCCAACATGGTTGTCATGAATTCAGTGGAGGGTGAAATATTTTTGAATCTGAAAGGGACATCTTCTCATTCTAGAATTTCACATACACCTCTCCTCATGATGAATTTACCCTACCCTATAATATTCCATGACATCCTAGACTTATACATATTAATTATAATATACTTCATGTACTGAAAAGGAATGATGTTTCTAGTTTTCCTACTATTGTTATGGAAATGAAGCCATATGCTGTGTGTACCTTTGGAAGGAATAGAAAAAATCCATTTCTTGATGGTGGGTGCTCCACGTTCACCCCTACAATACTCATTCATTACATCTACTATATCCATGTTTACTGGTCGCCGAGGTTGATTCCCCCTTAATCAATATTATTGATTAGTTCGTGTCAATACACAAATTTGTTGAACGCTTTCCCGACTCCTAGGAAGAGCCAAAATCAAAATGCACAATCCCCAAAACTCTTACAGGAGTCACAACTTCAAAAATTCCCACATCCTACATGCAAACTCAAAATTTCATAGCCCCTCAACCCAGTTGTATGTGATCACATTTGAGAACCATGTTCTTAGGATAAAAAATCTTTTAACACTTCTCCATCAGTGTTTGCCTCATATATCCATGTTACCTATAACACACTCCTCCCACATTTACCTTCTTTTATCAGTTTTCCTCGGGTAAACATGAGATGAGGGTCACTATGATAAGACTCAATCTCATCTACGACCTTAGGAAATTGGAGTCAACAACTTAAGAGCTTACTGACTTGCCTCAGGCTCTATAGTACCTTCAAGAGCAACCCAACCCCTCTCAGTGTCCAACCATTGAGACAACTATCTTTTTCACTGGCCTAGAGCCTCAAGCACTCCCTTCGCAAGGAATGCAAGCAATTGTAATCCTTCATTCACTCCCATAAGCCTTCCTTCTAACAACCGTGGACTTTTCCAGTGATTTTTATGCCAGCGAACCCAAATTCTTAGCCACTTTTTTAGGGCTAGGACTTAGGCCTCTTCCTATAACTCATTGAAACTTCTGGAAATGATGAATGTCATAGAAACAAAAATTATAAGCCAAAACTTGTACCAAGGGTTGATCTAACTTCTCCCAACTAGGACTAACATTCGGACAAACACTTAGTAAACATGCAACTTATAGGTCTTGAATGCATATTTTAACATAAGGATCTGGAAAATTATCGGATATTTAAAAAGAAGTACCAATTCCTTTTCACAATGGCTTTCATAATACCAATTAGGTCATGCATTTATTATTCATTAAGTTACAAGTAAAAATAGGAAGAAATTCATGACTAATATTTGTCACGTAACCATGCTTATAACCAACATATAACCAGATAAATAACAATTATAGAACAACCATTAAAGATAAATAATAAAAATTAAATTTACTTCTCAAAATCAGGAGATAATTAGTTCTTAATAATCATAGCCATAAGCTAATTAGGTGTGAGACTTCCATGTACCACTTGAATATAGATTGGGCTAAACCAAATATTTATTTCAGCCAATCACCTCGTACCATATTCCAAGCATGAATGTGGGATCTCATGTGATAAACTAATCCAAAATATCCAAGGGAATCCAGAGGTTAAACCACCTCCACCCTCACCATATTGTGAATTCACCTCAACCAGTCTCAAGATCACAAAAAAAAACTGAGATTGTATGCCTTAGAATTCCTTCACCATCCCTCGATTAATTTTCATTTCTCCACCCACTTGTTGATGTCTTCATCGATAAAAACATCTCTACCCCCAACCCTTTGTATTTTGCAGAGACCACCTCACCCAGATCTAAAACATCCTAGCAATCCAAAGTTGAATAGAGAATTAATCCCATCACACCATGGTTATCAAAAAATGGCGAGAAAATTTTAAAACAACTATAAAAAACCCGGAAAAATTCATGCCACTGAAAGTAAAGAAACCGAATTCATACATGCATAAGCCATGCATGCCAAAACCAGTTGGGAAATCATACATGCAACTTGTTAGCTGTAAGTAATCTTGTTGGAGCTGCTTGATCCAAATTCTCCGCGCTTTATCCTTACAGTCTCATTCTTTCCTTGTCCTTCTTTTTCCTTCCTTCACTTTCTTACTTTCCTTTCCCTGTTGGTGCTCTTCTCCTCTCTAATACTAATCTGAAAAATGAACTGAAAAAATGATACAAGTTGATGCTATGTTGTCCTTTTATTCTTGATTCCTCTAATTTCTTCACTTTACTTAATTTTCCTTCAATTTAATCCTCACATGAAACCTAAGACCTTTCACCTCCCTTTCTCCTAATATCCCCGTTATAGCATCATTTCTCACCTTGACATGATTCATGATTGCTTCATGGCTTTTGGGCACCCATTCCTACAGACTTG